>JAJEJO010051040.1:51572-71422 GCA_020662805.1 Glaucomys volans | reverse complement strand
AAGAAAAGAAAAGAAAAGAAAAGAAAAGAAAAGAAAAGAAAAGAAAAGAAAACAACAACAAACACACACAAAAGCAGTAATGAAAGACAAGTCAAAAAGTCAAACAAACAATAACTGCCCCACAAAACAGCAGAAACCAACAAATTTATTCAATGAGACTGTGCTTAGAGATTTCTACATATTTGTTTACTGTCATAACCCTGTTGATTATTGGCAATTCAAAATTTACAAAAAGACCTCATGAAAAGTTTAAAGATTTTCATAATATGAAGAATTTATCCCACCAGAAAATAGTATGGCAGAAATTTTACTTGTTTTCAACCTCCTGAGCTCAGTGTCTTTCAAAATATGATCAACCCCTCCAAGTTTACTGCATAGAGCCTTTAAGGTCAAAGAGCACATGCCCTACCCTGTCATCATAGGGTCTTTTCTTTTCTCATGTCCCAAAGTTCACTGTCATTTCCCAAATTCCACCATTCATGATCCTCTAGTGCATTGACCCCACTTATCAAGCAGCATCCTCTTCTTTTTACTGCTCAGCTTATTACATTCTTACTCATTGCACCACATAATCTTCAAGCTAATTTGGTCTTCTCCACACTCTTTCCCACATCTTGTCATCAAACCCCTATAGCAGGGGAGTGCTTGCATGTGTCTCTTCCTGCATCTGAGAATACCAGACTGTGCTGTCCATCCCTGCCTAATCTCAGAATCCCTACTCCCACTGGCTTTCAAAATATTTAGGATATGATAAGTTTTTCTAAATAAGCCTGATTTCATGATCCATAATCAGTTTTCTCCTCCATGTCTCTTGAAAATCACCTTCTAATTTCATTCTGACATTCAAAAGATTAGAACACCTGCTACTAAGAATATCCTATTAGTTTACCAGCCTTTAATGGGCTGTAGGGCTTCCATAAGAGCTACACACAGACGGGGTGGCTTTAAAATCAAGCTGATTTTCTCACAATTCTGGAGGCCAGCAACCTGAGATCAATGGGTCTGCAGGGTCTGTTTCTTCTGAGACCTTGTCTCCTGCCTTGTACACACTGGTCTCCCTGTGTCTTTCCATGGCCTCCCTGGTCACATCTCCTCCCTAAACTCTTTCGTTTGTAGGAGAACTGATCACATTGCAGTAGGGTCCACCTAGTTTCCTCAATTGAACTTTTTATTAAACCATATAACAAATACACTCAAATTTCAAAAAAAAAAAAAAAAGACATAACTACACTGGAGATGTCAGAGAATTGAACATTGATTTAATGAATCTCAAATGGTCATTCATGCAGAGAAAATTATCCTGAGGAACCTGCCACAGCAGGAGTAGTGACATATAACTGTGAGTTCAGCACAGGTGCTAACACAGCTTGTCCTCTCCCTCCATGTCCCTGAAAGACAACAGGGAGGAACTAGTCTGGGTCCTCACTCTCAACTGAGTATTCCTCACCACTAAGTGGCAGGCTTGGGATTTCCCAGTCCTGCCAGGATGTTTGAACATGGGTTTTGGTTCCTGGTGGCAGTGTTAGGGACCTTCATTCCCCACTCAAACTATCCTCTGCCAAGTTTGTGTTGGCAAAAATACCTGACCCCTGTTGTCACTCTACTGTCCTCCTTTCAATAAAGAGCTGAAACATAGAAAGTGAAGACATTCGGTATGATTATAGTCACCTTTTTCATCACTCTCACCAAAGGAACTGACAAGAAAAATATGGAGGAGGAAAATTTTCAGGAGACTCAGTCCTCAGACAGCTGATTCCACAGCCCTGGGCCAGAGTCAGGCAGAACACCATGGGAAAACAGTAGGGCAAAGGAAGTATCTCAAGAGTAACCAAACCGGCTTGGGAGTCCTATGAACACAGACACATAGGCCAAGGGGACGGAAGGGATGACATGGGACAAGTCACCCTTCTACAGTCATCTGATCCTGCACAAAGGTGCTAGATACATACATTGGAGAAGAGACAGCCTCTTTAACAAACAGTGCTGGGACAACTGGTTACTGACAAGTAGAGGAATGAAGCTAGGTGCTTATCTCTCATCCTGCACAAAAGTCAACTCAATATGGACCAAAGGCCTCAGAATGAGACCAGAAACTATTCAATTACTGGATTAAAATGGTGTTCAATAACTATTCAATTACTAGATTAAAACCATCCATATTCCAGCTTCTAGGCATAGACAATGTCTTTCTCAGTAGAACCCCTGAAAGGACAGAAAATAATACCAGGAATTAATAAATGGGACAGAATGAAATTTAAAAGCTTTTCACTGCAAAGGAATCAATTGGAAATGTGAAGAGAGAGCACAGAATGGGAGAAAAATCCTGCTAGAGGTGCTTCTGACACAGAATTAATATCTACAATATATAGAGAGCTCAAGAACATTCACAAGAATAAAAATTGAATAACCCAATTTCTGAAATGGTGAATGAACTAAACAGACACTCTGAAAAGGAGAAATAGAAGTGGCCAACAAATGAATGAATAAAATGTCCATTATCATGACTAATTAAATAGTCTTCAATATCATGATCAATTAGGGCAATGCAAATGAAAACTACCCTGGTATTTCATTACACTCCCTTCAGAAGGGTTGTCATCAATCATAGAAATAGTAATGAAAGCTGGAGAGGATGTGGAGAAAAGGAACACTGTTACACTGTAAATTAGCACCAGTGGTCTGGGAATCAGTAGGGAGTCTCCTCAAAAGACCAGGCTTGGAGCCACATATAACCCAGCCACACTGAAACGTGGAGAAAACACAGCTACACTGAAAGTGCATGTATCCTGAAGAATTAAGTCACCTTATGAAAGTGATACATGTTTGCCATGGTTTACAGCAGCACAATCACAATTGCAAAAGTATAGAATGAGCCATACAGTCCATCAAGAAAAGGATGCAGAAAGAAAATGTAGTCCATGTACTCAATAGAGTTTTATTCAGCCAGAAAGCAAAATAAAATTGTGTCATTTGGGGGAAAATCGATGAAACTAGAGACCATGATGTTCACAGAATCAAGTCAAACTCAAAACGTTAAATGTCCTTTGTTTTCTCTCATATGGGGAAGTTAGAGAGGAAAAAGAAAAAAATGTGGGGGAGTATCTCCTTAACATCAAAGGGAGATCAGTAGAAGAAAGGGACCAAGAAGTGGGAGGCAGCAGTAGAGCAGGGAAATGCAGGGGGTGATACCGGCCAAATTACTCTGTTACATTGTGCACATGTACAAAGAGGCAGCAACAAATCCCATCCATAGCTACAAGTATAATGCACCAGTAACAATGTGGAGGAAACAGAGAAAGCACCACAGGTCATAATAGCAAGACTGCAAAGAGATTCTCACTCACCAGGGATAAAGCATAAACCCAAAAGCACGCCCTCAGGGGCCTCCCACCTCCAGTCACATCCTACTTGCCAGCAGTCACTGCCCAGTTAATCCCCATCAGGGGACTGATGCAGGGCTTAGGTTGAAGCTTCATAATCCAGTCTCTCACCTCTAGATTTCCCTGGATTGTCTCCCACATGAGCCTCTGGGGGCAACCTCATATCCTAAACAGAATGTCACTTTGGTTCACTTCATGCTGGCTGCTCTGCCCCTGCAACTCACTTTTAAAATGGACATGTTTCTTTCCCTTTCTCTCTCCCTGCTCCTCCCTAATCTCTCCCCTTTCCTAATCTCAGGGGAAACAGGATTACCTTTCTTCCCCATCCTAGGTAGAGCTATCTGTCCCTAAGTACACACCCACCATAGGAACAAAATAAGACCTCAGAAATGACAATCTCCCAAATTAACAGGTAAATTACAACTCCAGACAGGGAACACCAGCAGTGCAGCTTTGGAGTCACCTCCTTGAAAGCCCCCCATTCCTGCTGATGGGCAGAAGCACAGCCTTTGGGACAGGAGTTTCTCCTTTGATAGCAAAGCGTTCAACTTGATTTTTCCTTTCTCTCAAAACTGTGTCCTCATTGTTGGATTGGCATTGGGAAAAAGGACTGAGATTTTGGCAACATGAACACCTGGGCCTCCTATTTCTCAGCAATAGAGATGGGATGGGACCTCTTCTCAACGCTGGGGATCCACAGTGGACAAAGCCTGAGTTCTTCCCTCTTCCCTTTAGTATTCTAGCAATGCAGGCAAAAACCAGAGACTAAATCTAGAGTACACAACAACAGCTTAAAATGAGTGAGAAATCACTATGAACCCATCTCAATAAAAATGGAAAATCCAATCATCACACATTGAATTACAACACGAAACCCAGCTTTGCAATATTTTCAACATGCACATCATCCATAACAATGCAGTGAATGGAAAATGTAGAATAACGCGAATTTATTTCATAATTCTGAATAGAAACTCTGACCACTTGAATCAGAAGGGGTTTTTTGGTTTTTGGGTTTTGCATTTGGTACTGGGAATTGAAGACAACAGAGTTCTAACACTGAGCCACATCCCCAGTCATTTTGGTATTTTCATTCTTACATAGGGACTTGCTAAGCAGCTGAGGACCCTGGCAAATTGTGTAGGAAGGCCTGGAACTTGCAAACTTCCTGTCTCAGCATTGCAAATGAGAAGTATTCCAAGTACACATTAATTCATCTCCATTTTAATTATGAGTCACTTCAAATTTACCACCACTGGCTACTGGTTCTTAATAGTAGCACAGATATAAGATCATGGAAGAGGAAACTAAAAAAGTAAAATAGATTCAAGGCAAAGGGAAATGGTTCCCTAATAGTCAAAACAGACGGAGTGGAGAAGTCCTGTTAAAACAATAAAATTTAGAGATCATAAATACTGCTTTGATGGTCTAAATGCCTAGAGAGATGGGAATTGTCTCACTGAGAGGCAATGAGGCTCTCATCCCATGGTCTGGAGAACTCACCAGGAAATAAGAGCTGGAGCAGATGGAGAAGACAGCCAGCAGGGTTCCTCAGATTGTGCTTCTCCCAGGCTCTGGGCTCTTCAGTGCCTCTTCTCTGGGAAATGCCACCTCTGATTGACTTCCCTTTATATAGGGCCAATCTTTGGTAAATCTAATCAGGACCACATTTCAGGGACACACCTGACTTCAGATACACTCACCCTAATCAGGACTTCAGCTGGGAACACACCCTCTCAGATTGATGGGATTTTTGAGACTACTCTGAAGCCCTTTCCCACACAGAGTTGGAGACCAATGAGGTAAGGCCACCACTGAAGGGGAATTTGGAAGATAGCTTAGATCTTCACTCACTTATCAATAGCCCTGTGAGCATCCTGTAGACTGGAAGCTTTCTTATTATGGGAATTTGGCACACTGGGGTCCCATGGGCAATAGTCACCGCAGCCTGGCAGAATACCAGACTCAAAAATACAAAGAGAGATAAACACACAGGGAAATTCTCAGTAAGAAAGTGGTATAACAAGACATTATTACTATGAAGGACAAACAGTAGGGCTCTCTCCGGGTCAGCCTTTAAAGGAAACACCAATAATTCAGAGGAAGTATGTACTGAAGGTGGCCAGGCAGAGAAACCCAGGGCACAGCTGCTGCCCTCCGAGGCTGAATGGAAAGCACAGTTCTGCAGTGACCTGATGAGGTAGAAGACATGGGAAGTGCAGGCAGGCTCCTCCTAGGGCTAGTGGCCAGGGGAAGAGCAGAAATGTTAGTTTTGAGAATACAAATAGAATTACAAAAAGGGATAGACTGTGGTCACCCTGGGGACATATGGTGGCTCCGTGTGGAAGGGGGAGGAAAAGCAGGCTGTGCTGTCCAGAAATTTCACAGCTTGAGCCAGAAAGAACCTCAGACACTGACAAGGTGTCAGCGTGGGGGAGAGATCACCATACCCCACCAGGTTTAGAGAGTGTGGGAAGCCTTGCCAGCTTCAAGACCCTTTCTGTCCACTTTCTGCCCTAGAAATCAGAACTCCCTGCAGTTTTCTTTTTCTGTTTTCTTTGTTATTCTGTCTTTGTCTTGGGATTGCTTTCATTTGTGTACCCAAGAAGCAGTGTCCATGCCTCCTGTACTTTTCACTGACTTCCCTGCCCAAGTCAAGGGTCCATCTGGACATGGGAGTGGGATTGTGCCATAGTGTTAGCAGGAGGTTTGGGCAGACACAGGATTATTGGAGTCCAGACTACAGGTCTGCAGAGTGTAGAAAAGACAAGGGCACTTCCCTTTCCAAGTAGTGGTCTGAAATCTGAGATAAGGAACTGGGCCATGGGGAAGCAGACCTGGGTCTGGTGGGGTTGTGTGGAAGCTCTGACCTCAGCCTTCCAGCTCAGGGTGCCCCACCTCCCCCACACCCAGAAGTGTCCTGAGGCAATACTCTGGTGACCTCTGGGACTTCTGCCATGGAGGATGTCATTGGAAACCACTGTGTATAAAGTTCTCTTGGCCTGGCCTCTGTGGGTATTTAAAGCCATTCCACAGTAGTTGTTCTAGATATTTATTTCCATATGAATAAAACTCTCCCCAGGGTGGGATGCCATTTCCATATTTTGTTTTCTACACAAGGTTTATTTCCTCCACACTGATTCTCTACTTGCCTCACACTGGGATTACCTGGGGGGTTCTAAAATAGGGATCACAGCAATCAAGGTGGTTCATGTAGTATGCTTATATCTGTATCACAGCATTTTCCATTCTATCTTAAAAAAACCTGTAAAATGTTTGTCCCTGAAAAGAAAAGTTGCCTTATTTTTTCAGGCCTTGACATTAGGAATTTAAAACAACCTCTGAATGATTTTTAAAATGAGCAAAATTTGATAATCACTGGAGCTGGTTTGCAAAGACACCAAGTCCCTGAGAGGCAGTCACCATTCTCCACCTTTGGGAACATGTCTGACTAGGATCAAGAAAGTCTCTGTGACTCTCTGGGGAAGACTAAACAGAAACATCTTCCCTGCTCCATGAGAGCACTGACACTGCAGTCCTTATTCATACAGTGTCTGACGTGATGATGCATGTAATAATTAAAAAATAGAAACTAAAACAAGGCAGGTGATCCCAATGGAAAACCAAAGAGAAACATTAACTAAGCAGGCTTCTCAAATTCTAATAGGCTGAAAATTACATTAACAAGTAAGGCTCAAATTGTAGGCACCTCTGATGCAGACCTCTGAATAGAGCCATGAATACATGTCTTTAGTATAGACAAAGATCATGATGATGTTAGTACCCCTGACCCCTACTTCCTGTAACAAGAACTGCCGGCTCATCCCTGATACAGGTGCAGGCACAGCCCAGTGAGACCCTTCATGCAAAGCATCCTCTCTTCTCTTAACTAGGGTTGGGATCAGAGTATGCACCAAATTCTTCCCTGACTACCCACTGTATTTCTGAGCCTCAGTAAAGGTAATCATATAGAGAATTGAATCTGAGCAGGACAGCCTTTGGAAAACCATATGCATTATCCCATCATAGTGTCTTTACTGCACTTTCACTGTTTGCTCACATGTGCCTTGGGATGCCTTGTGCTCAAGGACCAGTGCTTGAAACCCCATGAATTGGTGGATGTGATTCTCATGTCCCTTGGTTTGAGTCATCGATAGTGAAAAAAATTAAGAAAGAAAGGAAGGGGTGCAGATGGTGGAGGGATGAGAAGGACATGAAAGGGAGAATCCCAGAGGAAGGAGGGAAGCTTTCTTTGGAGTGCTGCATGTGTCTCACAGGTGCCATGGTCATGAACCCAGAGATAATGGGAAAAAGATGTCACTGCTGCGGAGTCCTGAACCTCATAGAGGTGAGCTGTGCTGGAACTTTCTGTCCAGGACCCAGAGTGGAGCTGAAGTTCCATAAAGATCCACTGTTTCCAGGTTAACAGACCCTGGAATGAAGTGATGGACAGAGGGGCTCTGGCCTCCTGTGTGCCTGTGAGGGTGCTGTACTCCTGGTGGCTGGTGGGAGTTTTGCTGCTGCCCTAGGTTTTGGGGCTTGTCATTTCCCTTTATTTAGCCCTTCTGCCCTCTTTACTGTCCCTAGACCTCAGTACCTGCTTTCAGAAGAGAAGACATCAAGGTGTTTGAAGAAGAGCAGTGACCTGAAGGCAGTGCTCAGGTGAGGAGCACCTGCCATTGACATGAGTGGTGTGTGGCATCCCATGTAGGTGTTTGTGCACGTGACCAAACCTTAGTGTGAAGACCACCTCAAGACATCCCTGAAGATGTCTTCCCTTCTTTTTCTCTGGGATTACTGTAAGCAACTGCTCACAGACATGCAGGAACTGGTCTCGGACATAGAGCAATCCTGTGTCCTTTTCCAGGAAGGAATCCACCTCACATTCTGACTGTGGGTTCACTCCCTGGATGTGTTGACTCTTCTCAGAGGAGTGGGGGCAGTGATGTGGTGCTGCAACCCATGGCCACCTGCTGCCCTGGTGGCATGCTCTCTCCTGCAGGGCCTCTGCCATGGACATGACTTTACTTGCTCCACTGTGGTGAGTCCCCACTGTGACAGGTGCAGCTTATGCAGCTGAGGGGGGCCATGCTAGTGGGTTTTCATGCCCAGGCCTGCTGGTGTTCTTCCCTACTCACACTGAACTTCCCTTTCACCCAGGCTCAGCTGGGCTGCTGACATGCACCCAGGTGTAGAAATGGAAGAAGGCTTCTGGGTGAGACCCAGGCTGGTCCACCTGCATTCCCTCAGCTGAATAGCCAGTCTGAATGCAGGACCCACAGAAGTTCCTATGTTCAACAACCACCTACATCGACCCTGACCAAAGTGCCCAACATGAGGCTGGATCATGTCACCTTTGCACATCTGACAGGACTGTTCAAGATACAGATTTGGACTTATTTAAAAAATGTTTTTTTTTTCTTTTTTTCTTTTTACAGACTGCATTTTCTTTCAATCTACACAAATGGGGTTCAACTTCTCATTTCTATCATTGTACATATTCACCATTCGTGTGATCATACATTTACATAAGGCAATGATGTCTGAGTCATCCCACTGTCTTCCTAGCCCTGCCCTTTCCCCCACTCTCATGTCCCTCTACACAATAAACATTGAGAGGAAAACACTTGCACATTCCAAATTAATGTCCTCAGGAACCTCAGTTGTCATGTCAAAGGGACATGAAACCCTTAACTTTCATGGCAGATGCAGCCCAGCTCTCCTGGACACCAAGCCTGCTCCTGAGCTCCAGGGAAACAGAGACACACGTGCCCTGGGTTGGAGGATGGAGGGGTGGACCTGCATGGACCTGAGAGTGGGTGGAGGAGCCTCGGGCCCTGCCCACCCTGGCCACGCTCCTCAGGGCCAGTTTCCTGTTGACCCTGAGGCAGAATTTCCTCTTTCCCAGTGAGCATCAGGAGATCCTTTCACAACTGCCTGTCTGGGTGACTGTCACCCAGTTCTCTGCACGAGGGACCCAGAGTTTGGGACTGGTCTCGAATGTCAAGGTTTCTGCCCACTTGCTGAGGCTGTGGGTACTTCTGTACCTGCTGTGATTGGTTAGAGTCCCTCCCATTCTCATCCCCTCTTATGGTTTGAATGTGAGATGTCTCCCCAAAACTCACATTTGAATCAAAGTAGGAAAGTTCAGAGGAGAAATCATTGGTTGTAAGAGAATTACCCAATGAGTGACTTAATCCCTGATGGGGTTATTAAATTGGTAGGGTGTGGCTGGATTAATTGTAGTGGTGGGGTGTGGCTGGAGGTGATTGGAATAGGGACGTGGCTTCAGGGTATATATTCAGTATCTGAAGAGTGCAGTTCTTTCTGCTTTGGGATGATGCAAGATGCGTCCCTCTGCCACACTCTTCTGCTGTGATATGCGCCTCACCTCAATCCCTTAGAATTGAAGCTTGTCTTCTTTGGACTAAGACCTCTCACACCATCAGCCCTCAAATAAACCTTTCCTTCTCTATAATTGTGCTGGTCAAGTCATTTAGTCACAGCAGTGAAAAAGCTGACTAAACTATCTCCCTTCCCCTCTCCTTGTTTTCTATCCTCACCATCTCCCTCCTCACCCCACACAGGGACAGGTCACACTCACCACTGAGTCAGGTCTCAGCATTACCAGCTCCTTCAAGAGAACACAGGCATGCACCACCCTCCCCTCCACCTTATGCTTGCCACAGACTTGCTAAGATCCCCTATGAATCCTCAAGTGATTTTGTGGTGTGGCCCCTAAGTTCCTGATACCACTCCTCCTGACTGGTGAGTCCCAGACCCCTGAGCTCTGGGCTGGGGAGTCCACCTTCCCTGCCCTGTGACCCTCCTGTTCTTTTCCCCTAACCCTCATCCAGTTGGCTCACCTGGACGGATGTCTTCCTATTTCCATTGTGGAGACAACCAGTCAAAATATTAGCGGAGCACAAGCTAAAGGCCCTGAGACCTCAATGAGCACACATGAGAGGTCAGAGTTTGCAAGACAGTTTGGGAAATCACATAACCTGTGGCAACTACAGTCCTCAAAACACAAAAACATTATGTGGAAAAATCCCTTCGTCACAGAGTCTGGTTTCCACATTTCCCATATGGCAATAGACAAATCTCAGGTTTCACCAAACCAGACACAATCACAGGTGCCCAAAGATTATGAAAAAAGCCTTCCTTCTGGCTTCCTTCTGGAAGAAAATCAACGGTGAGGAATAATCTCCGGGAAGTGCATTTCCACCAATCAGGCGGTTCTCCATCGTCTCTGTTCCAGGACTTTGTCCTGAGCCTTGAGCAGCTTCCCCATGAATATGAGGAGCTCACACTGTCCCTGTGTAGGCTGGAGAGCAGAAGGCCATTGTGTGGAAGAGGTTCCTGAGGCCTCAGACTTGCAACCCCCCTGTCAGCCTGCTGAGTCCCTGATATTAAAAGTGTGTATGCCCATGTACAGTGCATGTTAATTCATTCATTTATATTTGAAAATCCAAGGTGAAGGATAAAACAATTTATTGAAAAATGTACAAAATATTTCTTTTAGTTTTCAAATGGTATGTATCAACATGTTTAATGTGAAGAATTGTTAAGCAATATGTCTCTAAATATTCCAGAGATGATGAGATCTGATGCAAGTAGGTATGAGTGTGGTCATGTGACCTTGAAAGGTGACCTCATCAAAGTGCATTCTAGAGCAATTGTATGTAGGTATGGAGAGAGTTTCTCCTTAAATTGGTCTAGTGCTTCAGTGAAAAAATTCCTCTAATGCCTGTGAACTATCCTTATTTTATTTAATATGTAATACTAAAAACAAATAATTAGAGATTTAAAGAAATAACAAACTTAATAATGATAAATATTAGGTTATTAAAATGTAAAAATCCAGGACTATTATGTTTCCTATATTAATAATCAAGGGAAGGAATAGATGCTCCTATTATATATTCCTAAAAATATGTAAAATTAATTTTCTTTGGATAAAAACAAATTACGTATATTTCCCAAGTACACATTTTGCAAGTTATACTATTGACATGTGACATAAAGTACTTAGAAATAGAGATGAAAAACAGAGAGAAAGCATCAGATTTTGAAATTTAATATTATATTCAAATAATTCAGAGACTAAAGATAAATATGAAGGAAAAGTTACAATTTCTCTGGAAATTAATATTTGATCAAACTATGGGATCCCACCACCTTTGTGTCCAACACATATATATTTATAAATGTACTGAAGTGTGAAACAAAGTAAATTGAATGCAAATAAAGAGAAGGGAACTCACATACCACTCTGTCTTGTTTTTTTTTCCCTGTTAATTGACATGCTAATTGTGTACCTGCAGAGTACAATATGGTATTTCCTCACCTGTATACACTGAGTAAAACTACAACCTCAAAGATACCATGTCATGGTAGTAAGAACATCGAAAGCCACTGTTCCACCTGTTTTGAAATACACAGTCATTACTGTCATAGTCACATGGGTGGAACTGGAGGACACCTTTCAAGTGAAACAAGGTGTTCAAGAAAGGACAAGTAACTTTGTCATGTTAGAGCAAAGACTCAGCCCTCCACCATCACTGCCTGGGCGCTGGTTCCACCAAGTGCCAGGAGGTGAGTCCACACTTTGGTGTCTGTCACCTTGGCAACAGCAAGTCAAAATGAATTTGCCCCATTGGGGTGAAATTGCTCTTGCACAGAGAGTTTGGCATTTCACTTTCTAGAACCTACTATAAAAAGGAAACAGTATACAAAGTTAAAATGTCGTGGCCAGACCCTCAGACATTCTTAATCCACACATCAGAGATGTTAACTATTATAGACTCCCAACTTTGCTGGAATTCTCATCCACCTGCTTGCACGTGCACACACACACACACACACACACACACACACTAACACCAGTTTCAATTTGACTGTTTCTAACTCATGAACGAAGAGATATGTTGTTGATTAGCACAAGTGGCCTCACTAATACAAGCTTTAACTTTTAAACTAACCTATTATCCTTTGAACAGCTCCTTCAGTGAACTTTTTTCCTTTTTTTTTTTTTTTTTTGAGGATCTT
Source organism: Glaucomys volans (assembly GCA_020662805.1). Classification (NCBI taxonomy): domain Eukaryota; kingdom Metazoa; phylum Chordata; class Mammalia; order Rodentia; family Sciuridae; genus Glaucomys; species Glaucomys volans. Next base: position 58,991 of record JAJEJO010051040.1, on the reverse strand, counting down.
GATACTTTGGTAGACATAGTGATTGGATTTTGTGACATTTTGGCAACAAGAGAGACTGGAGGCCAAGGGTAGGGAGTGACCTGATCTTGAAACACTTTTATCTGCCTTAAGGGGATGTCATTACAGCTGAGGTAGGTATTCACATACCAAGGCTTCATCCTTGTTACCATTTGTTATATTTTTATTTCTTTGGTGATTGCTCTTGGGTGCAACTTCACCACTGAGTAGTCCAAATTTGGGAGTCTTTATTTAGCTGGCTGGTTGACTGTCTTCACACTATGTCCCAAAAATGGCTATTGGGAGAACAGCCCCATCATGGTGTTGCAGGAGTTCTTATACCAAAAATCACATCAATCATAAGTGTCTGTGGCTATGATTCAAAATTACAAACTTACACCATGAAATCATTAATTAGAGGTGAATTGGGTCAAAATGACCCTACCAAGGTACAAATTAAAGAATGATTACTAATAAAGGATCAAAAGAGAACAATTTTTCATCATATAAGAATCACCATTTTGCATTGTTAAACATGTCATGCTAAGTGAGTGATGATGGGTACAGAGGCAGGTTGTTCCCAGGGGAGAAGCTGCAGAGGAGGGGTGCTCCCAGGGGAGAAGCATTTCCTGCATAGCATGGAGTCTTAGAGCAAATGGAGTCTGTTTAGTCATTTCCCAGGCAACACGGCCTGGAATATCTTTATGGAGCCAGGTATGTCAGCCCATCACAGTGATATTCATCCTAACTGGTGTGAGTTGGTGTCTTGGTCTGGTTTTCACTTTCATTTCCTAATAACTAAAGATATCAAGCACTTTTTCATGAATTAGTTGTCCATTTGTTTCCCATTCTGGGAAGGTTGTATTCAAGTCATTTCCTCATTTTTTAGTAAACATACTATATGCTGTCCCAAGGGCACTTTACCACTGAGCTGCATCCCAGGCCTTTTTATTTTTTTGAGACAGGTACAGCTTTCTACGCTGCTTTGGGCCTCACTAAATTGCTGTTGCTGTCTTTGAACTTTCAATCCTCCTATCTCATACTCTGGAGTCTCAGGAATTACAGGCTTGCACTTCAATGCATAGCCAGAGTTGGAACTTTGAAGGCAAATGCGTTGCCTATTTTCCATCAATTTCCTGCTCCTTCAGTGGTTTGTTATCCTTTGAGAAGCCCTCACCAACTTTTTTTTTTTTTTGAGAATTTTGATGGTCTGATTTCCAGGGTGGTTGGAGTTGAGACAGCTTTTGCAAGAAGACAGAGTCAGGCCACAGGGTAGGGTGTGACCTGATCTTGAAACACAATTTTCTGAAGGGGATGTGATCAGAGTTGAGGAAGGTGTTGACACACAAGGCCTCATCTCCAGGTGCTCTCCTGTCAGAGGAGGCTCCCTGTGCTGGGCAATCACCTCACTATCCTCACCCTGCACTCCCATGAGTGACTAAGATTGGTCATGAGGTGTCCCCCATAACTCATGTGTGAGACAGTGAAGAAGGTTTAGAGGAAAAATCATTGGGTTATGAGAACCTTGAGCTGTGAGCTGATTCTCCATTGGGATTAACTGAGTGGTAACTGTAGACAGGAGGTGTGGCCTGAGGACCTGGGTCCCTGCGGACATGCCTTTTGGTAGTGCACTCACTCTCTGCTTCACAATCACCATGTGAGCTGCTTCCCTCTGCCACACCCCTCTGCAATGATATTCTGCACATCTTGAGCCCCAAGGAGTGGAGCTATGGATTGAGACCTCTGAAACCCTGAGCCCCCACACAAGTTTTTCCTTCTTGAAATTGCTCTGCTCAGGTCTTTAATTCAGAGCTGTGAATGAAGCTGACTAAACCACTACTAAGTGACTACTAAGTGACGTTCCCACCCTCTAACACTCAGGTACCTAAATTTTTGGGCACTGATTCAATCTCACTTTTTCCTGATGAGAAAGGGTGAAGTTGGGCAGAGTGACCCAAAGCCCTTCTTCTCTATCAGGTGGGGCATAGACAGTCGAGGATATGCAGCATCATGGCAATGCAGAGGTCTAAGTGGCAGGTGGATCATGCTAGGACAATAATAAATAGGACAACAAAGCATAGTGTTTTGTGTACAATTATCACAAAAGCAATTGGTATGACAAGTCATTCCCTAAAAACCATAGGAGAGTAAGGATCTCAAAGCTAAAGGCAGAGCCCAAAATACCATTGATTTGTGAGTGGAAGCCACTTAATCACGTACAAACATTAGTAGAGATGTTAGAGGTCTAAGTTGTTAGAAGCCACCCCAATATATGTATAGTCAAACACAATTTTTATTTTACTCCTGTGTGAGTAACTGTGTTCATACATACTTGTGTGTTTCTGTGTGTGGCATCAACTATCTATGTCATGAAATTAGATTAAACATATTTGTGTCTTTGCACAATGTCAGAATATTTTGAATAACAAGTTCCCAGGCCACCTCACTTTCATGAATGTCAGTTCACTAAATACCTGTGTGTCATCTGGTTCCAAATGCCTAACAAAGAAGAGAAGAAAAGAATATAAAAAGTTGTGAGAAAAAAATGTCAGGTCACATTTAGAGGTAATCCACTAAGGCTCACTTCTGACTTCACAACTCAGACCCTGAAATCTTTGTTTTCTTCTGCATTCTTGCCAGCATTTACTCTTATTTGTGTTCTTGATGCCATTCTAATTGTAGTGAGATAAAAATCTCATTATTCCACTGATTTGCATTTTGGTCTAGTTAAAGATTTCTAAGATTTTTTTATGTATTTGTTGGACATTTACTTGTACTTACTCCTTTTCTTTTCTTTTTTCTTTCTTTCTTTTTTTTTTTTTTTTGTTTTTTTTTGGTACTGGGGATTGAACCCAGGGGCACTCAACCACTGAGCCACATCCCCAGCCCTATTTTGTATTTTATTTAGAGAGAGGGTCTCACTCTTTCTTAGAGCCTTGCTAAGTTGCTGAAGCTGGATTTGAACTCATGATCCTCCTGTCTCAGCCTCCCACGTGCTGAGATTACAGGCATGTGCCACCGTGTGTGGCTTGTACTTATTCTTTTGAAAAATATCTAGTTCATTTGTTCATTTACTGAATGAGTTGTTTTGTGGGTGGTAGGTTATTTGAGTTCTTTATAGCTATTAATATTATAGCTATTAATGCTCCCTTGGAAGAGGAGCTGGCATAGATCTTCTATTCTGTGAGGTTCTGTCTTCATACTGGTAATTGTTTGTCACCATGCAAAAACATTTTAGCTCCTTGTCATTCCATTGATTGCTTCTTGGTGGTGTTTTCTGAGCTACAGAATTCTTTATAAGATATTAAGAAAGTTTCTGCCTGATCCTATTTCCCTCATGTTCTATTCTATTATTTGCAAAGTACCTACTACTTTAATTTTTTTTTTTTTTTTGGCAGAACTGGGGAGAGAACCAGGGTCTTGTGCTTGTGAGGCAAACACTCTACTATCTGAGCTAAATCCCCAGCTCCTCTGCTTTAAGGTCCACTTGCTTTTGACCATTCTATAGAGGGAAAGATGTCTGCTTTTATGGTTTTTTGTTTGTTTGTTTTTAACATGCCTATCCTGTTTTCCCTATACCATTTGGTAAATATACTATCTTTCTTCCAACACAAGATTTTGACATCTTGTTGAAGAATTAGATTACTGTAACCTCTAATTACGCATGCATTTATCTGTGTCTTCTATTCTGGTTCAATAGCCCACATTTTATTTTTAAGCCAGAATTATCCTATATTTGTTACTATGACCCTATGTTACATTTGAGGTCATTTATTTACTCCTCCACCTGAATTTTTTTTTTTTTTGCCCAGAACTGCTTTAGATATTATTATTGCTCTTTTTTCCTCCATATAAATCTTAAGATTACTTTTCCTATATCTAAGGAGAATATTATTGCTATTTTGATGGGGATTGCATGGAACCTATAGAATGCTTATGGCAGTCTGACCATTTTAACAAAGTCAATAGTACCTTCCCATGAATATTGAAGGTTTGTACACCTTTTCATGGCTTCTTAGATTTCTCTTTCTCTCTCTCTCTCTCTCTCTCTCTCTCTCTCTCTCTCTCTCTCTGTGTGTGCCAGTTTCTATTGAGAGGTCTTTTCATTTCTTTTCTTTCTACCCCTATCCCTTTTATGTCCTTCTCCTGCCTAAGTGCTGTGGCTAACTTTCACACACTGTACTGAACAGGAGTGGTCAGAGTGGCATCCTTAGTTGTTTCTGATTGCACAGGAAACACTTTCATTTTTCCCATTTACTACAATTTTGGCTTTGTGTTTCTTGCGTATGGAGTTTACAGTGTTGAGGTAAGCTCCTTCTATACTTAGATTTCTTATGTGTGCCACTTAAGACAGACAGATCACCACTGAGAAGTACAAATTTGAGAGTCTTTATTGGCCAGCCAACTGACTGTCTCTCACCATGCCCAAGAATGGCTTCTGGGAGGACAGCCCTGACCATAGGGTTGCAGGGGTTTTTTATACCATATGTCAGTGTCTGTTGCTATAATTCAAAACTAAAAACTGACATCATGAGATCTAAACTCAAAAGCAGAAGGGAAGTGTGTCAAAAGGACCTTATGTAGGTGCAAGTTAAAGAATGGTTACTAACATCTAGGCAATCACTGTTGACAAGGTACACTGGTGAAGAAAAATAGGAATCAAAAAGAGAACAATTTTACATTATGTAAGAATTGCCATTTTGTGTTGCCAAACATGCTGTGCTGAGCAACTGTTGATGGGTGCAGAGGCAGGGTGTTCTCATGGAGAAGCATTTCCTATGTAACATGGAGTCTCAGGGTGAAATGGAGTCTGTTTAGTCATTGCCCATAGAGTCTGGCTATAACATTCCCATAGAGCCATATCTCTCAGCCTGTCACAGTTTAGTCTAGGCTTTTATCATACATGGATGTCAAATTCTGTCAAAGGTTTTATGTACCTGTTGAGATGTTTGTGTGATTTCTGTCCTAGTTTTAATTTATGAAGCCTGTTACATTTGTTGATTCACCTATGTGGACCATTCTTGCATCCCCAGAATGCACCCAACATGACCGTGAAGATCAATCTGTTTAATGTGATGCTGAATGTGATTTAATAATATTTTGTTGAGGATTTTTGCCCCTGTGTTCCTGAGGAATACTGGTCTAGAGCTTTCTTTCTTTGAAGTGTACCTATCTGGACTTGGTATCAGAGTTACACTGTCTACATAGAGTGAGTATGTAAGTGTTACCATTCTATTTCCTGGAATAATTTGAGTTGAATTCATATTTGTTCTTCCTTAAATGTCTGTTAGAATTCAGCTGTGAAAGCATTGGATCCTAAGCCTCTTTTTTCATTTGGAAGGCTTCATGTGCTTTTGTTTTTTTTCAGAGTAACAATTAAAATTTTACTCCCCCCCAAAAAAACAAGAGCCTCATTTTCTTCATGGGCTTCAATTTTCTGATCTTTTGTTTGAGGAACTACAGCTCATAATGACAAACTATCTTTATTGAGAGTAATTATCCTATTTTGAAGAAGAGGACATTGAAATTGAACATGTAATTCTACAACATAGTGTCTGGAAGGAGATGCTGAATAAATTAGTTGGTATACATATGACGAATGGGTTGGATGAATAAAGTTGGGGTTATATATTGTAAAAACACAACATTTGAAATTTTCATAATTTACCCAATAATTATGAAATACTCCTCCATATGCTATTCTGTTTTCAATTAATGTTTTACAGTGTGCTATAATTACACATAATCATGGGGCTTATTTTGACTAATTTTACCTGCATGGAAGTTCATTTCCTCCACTTCAGTCACCACTGCTTCCTTTTACCTTCCTCTCCTCCACTCCCCTGTTCCCTATCCTCTACCCTACTTGCCTTCTTTCTTTTTATTTATTGTTCTTTAATTTTTTCTTGATACACTTTTTATTTATTATACACAAATGGGATACAACTTTTCATTTATTTGGTTGTACACAAAGTAGGCACACAGCTTGTGTAATCATACATGTACATAGGTTAATATGTTTATCTCATTTCATTATCTTTCCATTTCCTGGACCCCTCCAACCCCTCATTTCCCACTACACAATTCAACATTCCTCCATTCTCCCCCCACACACACTCCCATTATGTATAGAGAGAACATTCAGCCTTTATTGTGGGGAGATTGGCTTATTTTACATAGCATGATATTCTCCGACTCTTTCCATTACCTGCAAATGCCATAATTTTATTCTTCTTTATGGCTGACTAATATTACATTGTGCATATATACCAAAGTTTCTTTAACCATTCATCTACTGAAGGGCACCTAGTGTGAAATGCTTAGTGGCCTAGGCACACATGTACAAAATATCATTTTCAATTTCATTGTGCAGTTCTTTCTTTCTCTCATCTCCCCTTCCTCCTCCTCAACTCCTTCCCCTTCTCCACACATCTCCTCTGGATTGGTTTTTAATATTGCTTAAATCTCACTGGTTATCATTGGCTCTGTTTAGGTTTTCCCAAGCTTTTAATTCAAATTTGGCCGTTCATATGTGTCTGAAAATGTACCCATTTTTTCTAGTTTTTCCAATTTATTGGAATATAGATTTTCAAAATGGTTGATGATGATCCTCTAATGTCAGTATTGTCTGCTGTAATATTTCCTTTTTCCTTTTTTAAGTTTATTGAGTCTTCTTTCTCCTTTTATTGCTTAGTTTGGATAAGGGTTTGCCAATTTTGTTCATACTATCAATGAACCTACTCTTTATACCCCATTGATTGTTCTTTTATTCTCCATCTTATTAATTTTAGCCATGATCTTTAGTTCATCTTTCCTTCTACTGGTTTAGGAAATAGTTTGTTCTTATTTTTCTAAAGCCTTTGAATGCCTCATTAGCATATTTATTTGGAATCTTTCTGTTTTCTTAATGGAGGCACTCTTAGCTATAATCTTTCTGCCATCACTGTATTCCAGAAATTTTGGTGTGTTGTATTTCTGTTCTCATTTGATTCAGAGAAATTTCCAGTTTCTTCTCTGATTTCTTTAGAGACCCACTCATTATTCAAAAGGGTATTGTTTATGTGGATTTGACTTTGTGTCTTCTATTCTGTACCATCAGTCTACCTATTTTGGGGCCAACACTATCCTGTTTTTGCTACTGTTGCTCTGTAGTAGAGTTGAAGGTCAGGTCTGGTATTGTGATACCTCTGGCTTTGCTCCTCCTGCTAAGGATTGCTTTGGCTATTCTAGGTCTCTTATTCTTCCAAATGAATTTCATGATTGCTTGCTATGTTTCTACAAGGTTTGTCACTGGGATTTTAATTGGTTTGCATTGAATCTTTATAGCCCTTTTGGTATAAAGGCCATTTTGTCAGTATTAATTCTGCCTTTCCAATACATGGGAGATCTTTCCATTTTCTATGGTTTTCTTTAATTTCTTTC
>JAJEJO010051040.1:30243-51472 GCA_020662805.1 Glaucomys volans | reverse complement strand
CATTGAATCTTTATAGCCCTTTTGGTATAAAGGCCATTTTGTCTGTATTAATTCTGCCTTTCCAAGGACATGGGATATCTTTCCATTTTCTATGGTTTTCTTTAATTTCTTTCTTTCCTGTTCTGTAGTTTTCATTGCAGAGGTCTTTCACCTCTTTTGTTAGATTGATTCCCAAGTATTTTTTTTTTTGAGGCTATTGTGAATGGGATGGTTTTCCTAATTTCCCTTTCAGATAATTTGTCAGTTATCTATTACAAGCAAAGGTGCCAAAAACATACAATGGAGAGAAGGTAGCCTCTTCAAAAAATGATGCTGGGAAAACTGAAAGTCCATGTGCCACATATTGAAAGTAAACCCCTATCTCTCATCTCTCATGCTACGTGAAATAAGCCATTCCCCAAACCATGCCCAAAACTCAACTCAAAATGGATCAAGAATCTAGGAATTCGACCAGAGGCCCCGCACCAAACAGAGAAAAATGTAGGCCCAAATGTTCATCATGTGAGCTTCTGAGCAAACTTCCTTAACAAGACTCCCAAAGCACAGGAACAGAAAGCAGGAATCAATAAATGGGAGAGGTTCAAACTAAAAAGCTTTTTCTCAGAAAAGGAAACAATCAACAATGTGAAGAGAGAGCCTACAGAGTGGGAAAAAAGCTTTACCACATGCAATTCACATAGATTACTAATTTACAAAGAACACAAAGAACTTTACACCAAGATTACAAATAACCCAATCAATGAATGGGCTAAGGAACTAAGTACACATTTTAGAGGAGAATATTTACAATCAACAGATATATGAAAAACTGTTCAACATCTTTAGTAATAAGAGAAATACAAATCAAAACTACCCTAAGATTTCATCTCACTCCAATTAGAATGGCTATTATTAAGAATACATGCAACACTAGGTGTTGGTGAGGATTTGGGGAAAAAGGTACAGTCATGCATTGCTGGTCGGATTGCAAATTGGTGCAGCCACTCCAGAAAGCAGTATGGAGATTCCTCAGAAAACTTGGAATGGACCCACCTTTTCACCCAGCTATCCCACTCCTCAGTTTATACCCAAATGTCTTAAAATCACCATAGTAGAGGGACACAGCCACATCAATGTTTATAGCAACTCAATTCACAATGGCTACATTGTGGAACAAACTTATATTCCCTTCAATAGATGAATGGTAAAAGAAACTGTGGTATATATACAGAATGGAATATTATTCAGCCTTAAAGAAGACTAAAATTATGGCATTTGCAGGTAAATGGATGGAGTTGGAGAATATCATGCTAAATGATATAAGCAAGACCCAAAAAACCAAAGGTCAAATATTTTCTCTGGTAAGTGGATAATGATACATAATGGGGTATTGGGTGTGGGTAAGGGAAGAATGGTTCTAGGATGGATTTCTGTAGAAGGAAATGAATTGTGAGGAGGGGATGGGGGGAAGGAAAGATAATGGAATGTGTCATACCTCATTACCCTATGTACATGTATGATTATACAAATAGTGGGACTCCACATTGTATACAACCAGAAATGAAATTTGAACCCAATTTCTGTACAGTGAATCAAAAATAATATTAATAAAGTGTATTTTTTAATTTCCATGGGTTTGCAATTTTTCTGTTGACTTCAAATTTTTTAAAAATATGCTTCTTTAGTTTTGAATAGACACAATACCTTTATTTTATTTTCATGTGATGCTGAGTATCAAAACCAAGTGCCTCACACTTGCTAGATGAGTCTCCACCATTGCGCTTCTAATTTTTTTATTTGCTTATTGATTCATTGAGCACAAATGGAGTACAGCTATTGTTTCTCTGGTTGTACACAAAGTAGAGTCACACTGTACGTGCATTCATACATGTACACAGGGCAATGAAGTCTGTCACACATACTGTTTATATTCTTACCACCACACCCCCAACCCCATCCCTCCCTTCCCTCTATGCTATCTATCCTTCCTCCATTCTTTGCCACCCCCCCTGCATTATGCATCATCATTCATTTATCAGATGGACCATTCGGCCTTTGGATTTTGGGGATTGGCTGATCTCACTTAGCACAACAGTCTTCAACATCATCCATTTACCTACAAATGCTATAATTTTATTCTTCTTTATGGCTGAGTAATATTCCATTGTGTATATATACCACAGGTTCTTTATCCTTTCATTTACTGAAGGGCATCTAGGTTGATTCCATAATCTAGCTATTGTGAATTGAGCAGCTATTAACATTGATGTGGCTGCATCACTGTAGTAATCTGATTTTAAGTCCATTGGGTATAGGCCAAGGAGTGGGATAGAAGGGTCAAATGATGGATCCATTCCAAGTTTCTAAGGAATCTCTACACTGCTCTCCATAGTGGCTGCACCAACTTGCACTCCCACCAGCAATGTATGAGTGTACCCTTTTCCCCAAATCCTCGCCAACACCTGTTGTTGCCTTTATTCTTTATAAAAGACATTCTATTTGGGGTAAGATGTAATCTTAAGGTGGTTTTGATTTGCATTTCTTTTATAACAAGGTATATTGAACATTTTTTCCTAAATCTGTTGATTGCTTGGAGATCTTCCTCTGTAAAATGTCTGTTCATTTCCTTGGCCCATTTATTGATTGGGTTATTAGTGTTCTTGGTGTAAAGATTTTTGAGTACTTTGTAGATTCTGGAGATTAGTGCTCTATCTGAAGTGTATGTAACAAAGATTTTCTCCCACTCTGGAGGATCTCTCTTCACATTGCTGATTGTTTCCTTTGCTGGGAAAAAGCTTTTTAGTTTGACTCTATCCCAATCATTGATTCGTGCTTTTATTTCTTGCGCTTTGGGAGTCATGTTAAGGAAATCTGGTCCTAGGCCAATGTGATGAAGATTTGGACCTATTTTCTCTTCTATTAGGTGCAGAGTCTCTGGTCTAATTTCTAGATCCTTGATCCACTTTCAGTTGAGTTTTGTACAGGGTGGGAGACATGGGTTTAGTTTCATTTTGCTACATATGGATTTCCAATTTTCCTAGCACCATTTGTTGAAGTGGCTCTCTTTTCTCCACTGTATGTTTTTGGCTCCTTTCTCAATATGAGATACCTGTATTTATGTGGGTTTGTCTCTGTGTCCTCTATTCTGTACCATTGATCTACCTGTACATTTTGGTGCCAATACCAAGCTGTTTTCGTTATTATTGCTCTGTAGTATAGTTGAAGGTCTGGTGTTGTGATACCCCCTGCTTCGCTCTTCTTGCTAAGGATTGCTTTAGCTATTCTGGGTCTCTTATTCCTCCAAATGAATTTCATGATTTCTTGCTCTATTTCTATAAGGTCTGTCATTGGGATTTTAATTGGAATTGCATTGAATTTGTATAGCACTTTTGGAAATATGGCCATTTTGACAATATTAATTCTGCCTATCCAAGAACATGGGGGATCTTTCCATCTTCTCATATTCTCTTTAACTTCTTTCTTTAGTGTTCTGTTGTTCTCATTGTAGAGGTCTTTCACTTCTTTTGTTAGATTGATTCCCAAGTATTTTTTTTTATTTGAGGTTATTGTGAATGTGGTAGTTTTCCTAATTTCTCTCTCAGAGTATGCATCATTACGAATAAAAATGCATTGGATTTATGAGCATGAATTTTATATCCTGCTACTTTACTGAATTCATTTATGAGTTCCCGAAGTTTTCTGGTGGAATTCTTGGGGTCTTCTAAATAGAGAATCATGTCAATAGCAAATAGGGATAGTTTGAGCTCTGCTTTTCCTATTCGTATTCCACTAATTTCTTTGGTCTGTCTAATTGCTCTGGCTAGAATTTCAAGAAAAATGTTGAATAGTAGTGGGGAAAGAGGGCATCCCTGCCTTGTTCCAGTTCTCAGGGGGAATGCTTTCAATTTTTCTCCATTTAGAATGATGTTAGCTGTGGGCTTAGCATAGATAGCCTTTACAATGTTAAGGAATGTTCCCACTCTCCCTAATTTTTCTAGTGTTTTGATCATGAAGGGTTGCTGTATTTTATCAAATGCTTTCTCTGCATCTATTGAAATAAACATGTGGCTCTTGACTTTAAGTCTGTTGAGGTGGAGAATTACATTTATTGATTTCCAGATTTTGAACCAACCTTGCATCCCGGGGATGAAACCCACTTGATCGTGGTGCACTATCTTTTTAATATGCTTTTGTATGCGATTTGCTAAAATTTTGTTAAAAATTTTTGCATCTATATTCATTAGAGATATGGGTCTGAAATTTTCTTTCCTCGACATGTCCTTCTCTGGTTTTGTTATCAGGGTGATATTAGCTTAATAGAATGAGTTTGGAAGGGTTCCTTCCACCTCTATTTCATGAAAAACATTGAGGATTATTGGAATGAGCTCTTCTTTGAAGATCATGTAGAACTCGGCTGTGAATCCATCTGGTCCTGGACTTTTCTTTGTTGGTAGGCTTTTGATGACTTCTTCTATTTCATTGCTTGAAATTGATCTATTTAAGTTGTGTATGTCCTCCAGGTTCAATTTGGGTGGCTCATATGCCTCTAGGATCCTGTTGATGTCTTCCAGGTTTTCTATTTTGTTGAAGTATAAATTTTCAAAGTAGCTTCTTATTATGTTTTGTATTTCAATTGTGTCTGTTGTAATATTTCCATTTCCATCATGAATTTTATTAATTTGGAGTTTCTCTCTCCTTCTCTTCATTAGCATGGCTAAGGGTTTATCAATTTTGTTTATTTTTTCAGAGAACCAACTTTTTGCTTTGTCAACTTTCTGAATTGTTTCTTTTGTTTCAATTTCATTGATTTCAGCTCTAATTTTGATTATTTCCTGTCTTCTGCTACTTTTGGTGATGATCTGTTCCTCTTTTTCTAGGGCTTTGAGCTGTAGTGTGAGATCAATGAATTTTCCTCTTAGCACAGCTTTCATAGTGTCCCAGAGATTTTGATATGTTGTATCTTTTTCTCGTTGACCTCTAAGAATCTTTCAATTTCCCCCTTAATGTCTTCTGTTATCCATGCATCATTCAATAGCATATAATTTAATCTCCAGTTCTTGGAGTAGTTTCTGTTTTTAACTTTCTCATTGATATCTAATTTCATTCCATTATGATCTCATAGTATACAAGGTAGTATATCTATGTTTTTGTATTTGCTAAGAGTAGCTTTGTGGCATAACATATGGTCTATTTTAGAGAAGGAACCATGAGCTGCTCAGAAGAAAGTATATTCGCTTTTTGATGGATGGAATATTCTATATATGTCTGTTAAGTCCAAATTAGCGATTGTGTCATTGAGTCCTATGGTTTCTTTGTTCAATTTTTGCTTGGAAGATCTGTCCAACGGTGAGAGAGGAGTGTTAAATCCCCCAGTATTATTGTGTTTGGGTCTACTTGGCTTCTGAAGTTGAGAAAGGTCTGATTGACGTACGTGGATGCACCATTGTTTGGTGCATAAATATTTATGATTGTTATGTCTTGCTGATTTATGCTTCCTTTAAGCAGTATGAAATGTCCTTCTTTATCCCTTCTGACTAACTTTGACTTGAAGTCTGCTTTATCTGAAATGAGGATGGAAACTCCTGCTTTTTTCCTCAGTCCATATGCATGGTATGTTTTTCCCCAACCTCTCACCTTTAGTCTGTGGGCATATTTTTCTATGAGAGGAGTCTCTTGAAGGCAGCATATTGTTGGGTCTTTCTTTTTAATCCAATCTGCCAGTCTATATTTTTTGATTGATGAGTTTAGGCCATTTACATTCAGGGTTATTATTGAGATATGACTTGTATTTCCTGCCATTTTAGCTTTTTGGGGGATTTTAGCTTAACATTATTTCTCCTTTGTTTGACTCTTTCTTTAGGGTAGTTCCTCCCCATGTTGGCTGGGATTGTTGTTTTTCATTTCTTCCTCTTTGAATATTTTGTTGAGAATGTTCTGTAGGGCAGGCTTTCTCTTTGTGAATTCTTTAAGTTTTTGTTTATCAAGGAAGGATTTTATTTCATCATCAAATCTGAAGGTACATTTTGCTGGGTATAAGATTCTTGGTTGGCATCTGTTTTCTTTCAGACCTTGAAATATGTTGTTCCAGGCCCTTCTTGCTTTTAGGGTCTGGGCTGAGAAATCTGCTGATATCTGTATTGGTTTCTCCCTGTAGGTAATCTGGTGTTTTTCTCTCACTGCCTTTAAAATTCTATCTTTTTTTTGTATGTTAGGTATTTTCATTATAATGTGCCTTGGTGTGGATCTGTTGAAATTCTGTGCGTTTGGTGTCCTGTAGGCCTCTTATAATTGATTTTCCATCTCATTCAACATATTTGGGAAATTTTCTGATATTATTTCATTGAACAGATTATTCATACCCTTGGTTTGTATCTCTGTGCCTTCTTCAATCCCAATAATTCATAAATTTGGTCTTTTCATGATGTCCCATATTTCTTGGAGGTTTTGTTCATGATTCCGAACCATCTTCTCTGTTTGTTCAACTTGGTTTTCAAGATCAAATATTTTGTCTTCATTTTCTGAGGTTCTGTCTTCCAAGTGATCTATTCTGTTAATGATGCTTTGAATTGAGTTTTTAACTTGGTTTATTCTTTCCTTCATTCCCTTGTTTCCTTTAAGGATTTCTGTTTGTTTTTTTCTCAGAACTTCTATCTCTTTATTGAAATGATTTTTTGCTTCCTGCAATTGCTCTATTAGCTGATTTTTCATAGCCTGAATCTGCTCTCTCATCGCATCATTCTCTTCTTGGATCATTTTAATTATGAACATTCTGAACTCCCTTTCTGTCATTCCTTCTACCATGCTGTCTTTGAGTTCTCTTGATATATCATCTAGATTTGTTTGGGACACTTTCTTCCCGTGTTTTCTCATGTTGCTCATATATCTTCCCCTCTGATGTTTGAGAGGTGATTGATCAAGCTGTGTCCCAAGAAAGCTGCTGTTCTACTTCCTCCAGTTTGGGAATGATCAATGCTTCTGTCCGAGGCAGCCGCCGGAGCCAGAGACTCCAGCCCCTCCAGGCCAGACCACCCAGGAGACACGGAGCACTGGCCAAGAAGACCGGAGCTCAGTTCTGCGGGCTCAGGAAGTCCCAGATGGTCGCTCTCTGCCAGGGAAGCACCGGAGCCAGAGACTCCAGCCCCTCCAGGCCAGACTTCCCAGGAGATGCTGCACAGTGAGCTTCTAATATTATTCTATTAATCTCTGGTAAGTAGATTGGAATAATTTTGGTTCTTTTATTTTTTCTAAGACTTTATTTGTGGTCTAAAATATAACCTATTTTGCAAAAAGTTCTATAAGCAACTGGGTAAGATGGGCATTAGGCTGCCACTGGGTAAAATATTCTGTAGCTGCCTTTTAAGTCTATTTGCCTTAAAGTATGACTTAACTTCAATAATTTTGTTTTATTTCTGTCTATACTTTATGGCATGAACTGTTGGTGAAATCACCAAGTATTCTTTTATTAGATTATTATGACACCATGTCAAGCTTATATATATAGATATATATGTATGTATGCGTGTGAGTGTGTGTGTGTGTGTGTGTGTGTGTGTTTATGCCCCCAAATCCAAAATTTGGGGCAAAAACATTTACTATCATAAATTTCATGTTGGTTTTCTCTCTTCACTGATATATAGTGATCTTTGTCTTTTTTAAGTAATATTGGCTGGAAGTCTGTTAAAATTTTATATATTTTTTTTAATTTTTACAGACTGCATTTTGATTTATTGTACACAAATGGGGTACAACTCTTCATTTCTATGATTGTGCATGATGTAGATTTATACCATTCATGTAATCACACATGTACATAGGGTAATGATGTCTGTATTATTCCACCATTTTTCATACCCCACCTCCTCCCCCTTCTCATTTCCCTCTATGTAATCTAAAGTTCCTCCATTCTTCTCTCACCCCCACCCCCCAATTCAATTATATATCACCATCCACATATCAGGGAAAACATTTGGTCTTTGGTTTTTTGGGATTGGCTTATTTCACTTATCATAATAATCTCCAATTCCATCCATTTATCAGCATATGCCATATTATTTACTCTTTATGGCTGAATAATATTCCATTATGTATATATACTACAATTTCTTTAGCCATTCATCTGTTGAAGCCATCTAGGTTGTTTCTGCAGTCTATCTATTTTGAATTGAGCTGCTATAAAGCATAAAATTGAGAAAAGAGAGCCTGTTCAACAAATGGTGCTGGGAAAACTGGAAATCCATATGCAGTACAATGAAATTAAACCTCTATCTCTCACCCTGCACAAAACTCCACTCAAAATGTATCAAAGACTTAGAATTAGACCAGAGAGCCTGCATCAAATAGAAGACAAAGCAGGCACAAATCTTCCTCAGGTTGGCTTAGGACCAGACTTCATTTACAAGACTTCCAAAGTAAAAGAAGTCATAGCAAGAATCAATAAATGGGATGGATTCAAACTAAAAAGTTTTTCTCAGCAAGGGATGCAATCAATAATGTGAAAAGAGAGCCTACAGAGTGAGAGAAAATCTTTTCCACACGCTCTTCAGATAGAGCACTAATCTCCAAAATTTATAAAGCACTTACAAAAGTTTACACCAAAAATAGAAAGAACCCAATCCATAAATGGGCCACGGAAGCAGTCAGACACTTTGCAGAAGAAGATGTACAGGTTAATAAGTATATGAAATATTAATAAACACATGAAAAAATGTTCAACATCTCTAGTAATTAGAAAAATGCAAATTAAACCCACTCTAATGTTTCATCTTACTCCAAATGGAATGGCCATTATCAAGAACACAAACAATAATAGATGCTGGCATGGCTGTGGGGAAAAAGACACACTTGTGCATTGCTGGAGGAGTTGCAAATTGGTGCAGCCACTCTGGAAAGCAGTGTAGAGATTCCTCAGAAAACTTAGAATGGACCCACCTTTTGACCCAGTTATCCCACTCCTCGGTTTATACCCAACGGACTTAAAATTAGAAAAGCACATTATCACAGCAACAGCAATATTTATAGCAGCTTAAGAGTGTTTTCTAACCTTTTTGACCAGCTTACTTTTGGATTCAATTTTAATGGAATATCATTTCCATCCTTGCACTTGCAGCCTGCAGGTGTCTTTGCCTTAAGTTCAGTTTCCCAAAGGCAACATATAGTGGGTCTCAGTTTTTAAGAGATGGCAGTCTACATGTGTTACTATGAGAATTGATTCCATGTACTTCTACTATTATTGTACAGAGGGATGTGTTGCTTTCTGTTGGGCTGGTTTATTTCTAATGTTTCCTTAAATCTTAATTCTCATTTGCTTATCTGTTCTTTTAATGAGATTTATTACTTACTGGGGCTCTGTTGATTGTTCTAAACTTCTTTTCAATGCAGATACCTTTAGGTATCTTTTGTAATGCTGGCTTAGTTGTTGTGAGTTCTTTCCCTTTATGTTTTTCGTGAGAAGTATTTATTTCTTCTTTGATACTGAGAGACAGTTTTGAAGGACAGAGGAAGAATGGTTCTATATTTGTGCCTCTAAAGTCTTCACACACATTATCCAAGAGCTTTTGCACTTTGTGTATCTGAATTTTTTTTCTGACTCAGGCTGTGAAATTGCTGGACAGCACAGTCTGCTTTTCCTCCCCCTTCCACACAGGGCCACCACATGTCCCCAGGAGGCCACAGTCTATCCCTTTATGAAATTCTGTTTCTATTCTTAAAACTGACATTTCTGCTCTTCCTCTGGCCACCAGCCCTTGGAGACACCCTCCAGCTCTTCCCATGTCTTCCTACCTCATCGGGTCACTGCAGAACTGAGCTTTCCATTCAGCCTTGGAGGGCAGCAGCTGTGCCCTGTGTTCCTCTGCTTGGCCCCTTTCAGAACACACTTGCACTGATTTATTGGTATTTTCTTCAAAGTATGACCCAGCCAGAGCCCTACCATTTCCCTCTCCATCACAGTAGCAATGGTTTCTTACACCACTTTCCTACTGGAAGCATTCTCATGTGTCCATCTCTCATTGTATTTTCCAGTCCAGTCATCTGCAAGGCCATGGTGCCTTTTGCCCAAATCACATAGTTAATATGCCTCCAGTCCACAGGATGCTCGCAGGGCTATTGATAAATGAGTGAAGATCTGAGCTATCTTCCAAATTCTCCTTCAGGTGGCCTTACCTCATTGGTCTCCACCTGTTTGTGCAAAAGGGCTTCAGAGTAGTCTTAAAAATCCCATCAATCTGAGAGGGTGTGTTCCCAGCTGAAGACCGGATTAGGCTCAGTGTGTGTGAAGTCAGGTGTGTCCCTGGAATTGGCTCTGATTAGTTTTACCACCTGATTGGTCCTATATAAAGGGAAGTCAAGCAGAGACTTTTCCCAGAGAAGAGGCACTGAAGAGCCCAGAGCCTGGGAGAGGAGCAAGTCCCCACTCACCTGAGGCTGGCTTCTCCATTGGCTCCAGCTCTTATTTCCTGGTGAGTTCTCCAGACCATGGGATGAGAGCCTCATTGCCTCTCAGTGAGACAAATCCTATCTCTCTAGGCATTTAGACCATCAGAGCAGCTTTTATGATCTCTCAATTTTACTGTTTCTACAGGGACTTCTCCACTCTTTTTGTTTTGACTATGAGGGAACCATTTTCCTTTGTCTTGATTCTATTGCATTTTTGTTTGTTTTTTTAGTTTCCTCTTCCTTGATTTTCCATCTGTGCTACTTCTAAGAACCAGTAATGAGTGGTGATAAATTTAAAAGACATAATTGAAATGGAAATGGATTAATTTGTACTAGCAATACTTCTCATTTGCGATGCTGAGATAGGAGGATTGCAAGGTCCAGGTCTTCCTAGGCAATTTACCAGAGTCTTCTGCAACTAAGGGAGACCCTGTCTTAAAATCAAAATACAAAAATCACTGGGGATATGACTGTATACACCATTGTTAGGTTCAGATACAAAGTACCAGATACAAAGTACAAAAACCAAAAAAGTTTTTCTGATTCAAATCATAGGTTACTATTCAGAATTATTAAATAATTTCACCCTTCATCCTATGTTTTTCTATTTGCCGCATTGTTATAGCAACAGAGAACAGATTAAAATGTTGCGTTCCCCAGGGTGATTCTCCAGCGCCATTGGGAGAGTCAGCCTCACCCAATCCCAAATCCCCTCCCTATAGCCCACCCCAATCCCTTTCCCTCCCAATAGCCCACCTCAATCCCTTCCCCTCCCTATCGCCCCACCCTAAGCCCTTCCCTTGCCCTATAAAAATTGGCAGCCAAAGAACTAAAGTGCAATTTCCCTGGCACATCGCTTTTAGGTGTAAGGACAATCGTCACTGGCCAGCTAAAATACAGGTTTCTTTAGGCTTTACGAGATCAGCTTGGAAGATTTTATTTTCTTTGGGTCCAACATTTGGAGGTTTCACTGAGATTTGATTTCTCCAAGCTCTCATGCCTAAATTTGGCCTCCTGCAATTGTTGCCTGGGAGCCGTACCCTGAGTAGAGGGGAGCTCCTGAGAGACGTGCCTCAGCTTCACTCTTGGGGTACCTGAGCCCATCTTCATGGTGCTCTTCTGGACGATGCCACCTGGTATCCTGTTTTGGTGCATTGACTATCTGTACCTGGGGGATGTGGTCAGACTGGACACAGTTGCTTACACCAGTCCCAGGTCAGGGTGAGACATCAATCTTGGTCCCTGGTAGGCCTCCTCGTGAGGCCTAGTCTGGTGAACTGCCTTGTGGGTTCAATCTGGTGGGCCCCCCTGTGAGCCCATTCTGGTGGGCTGCATGGGGCCTAATCTGGTTGGCTGTTGTCTGTCTGTATTCGCCTTGTTAGTCTGGTCATGGCCAAGTGGGGTCTGCTTGGCTCGGCTACCACGTGGCTGGCTACCAGCATAACCACTGGGTGGTTTCCAGCATGGCCGCCACCTGGGGCCTGGGCCGCTCAGCTGCCATATGTAGTTTGGGCCTAGTCCAGTAGGACTTTGTGCAGAGTCCAATAGGACCTCCGTGTGGGCCCAGTCTGGTAGGCCTCATGGAGACTAATCTGGTCAGTCGATGTCTCTGTCTGTATTTGTTTTGTCTGGTTCATGGCCATTTGTGTTTTCTGTGCTTTGGCTTTGTGTTCTGTGTTGCGTCTCTCCAGGACAGTCTGCTATGGGACAGAATCAGTGAACTGTGTGCCCACTGTTCTAACTTGTTTTTTAGATGATTTTCAGGACTTCAAAGAACGCACCGCTGGACTTTAGTTAATGGATGTAACTTAAGAAAGTTTGTAAATCAGAATGACCCACTTTTGAGGTTGATTGGGGCCCTCAGGGCATTGGGTGGCCAAACCATCCAGACTGGGTGCCTTACATTCAAATTTGGATCATGTCTTAAGCCTTGTCTTTCAGATTCTTCATCCTCTAGGTTGAGAACAAGGAGGGGCTGCACTGGTTTGATGGCAAAGGCCAGACCAGACTTAAATGCAGCTCTCGCTGCTACCAATCCATCAAGACTCAGGTAACTCTGACAAAAGCCATTTCCAAATCCAGGGGCTGAAGGAGTGAGAAGATGACTGGGGGTCACCCATCTTCTCACCCTCCTGAGGGGGAGAAGGAACCAGGTCGAACCCCCACCCAGTGTTACAGCACCCCCACAGCGAATTGTTTTACAATATATCAATGACATGTGCCTCCACCCAGGAGGAATAACAAAAACCCGTTAGAGAGCCTTTAAGCATCAAACCCTGTCCTGATAAAAATGGTTAAAGTGCCAGAGATATCAGGTTTCTGCTGGACCCAAATCTCAAGAAAAACTTATATTGAAATGATAATAGAGGAAGCAGAAATATCAGCAGGAGAGCAATTTCCAACCCAAGGGGAAAAAATAAAAACCAACGGAGTGTTTCATTTGATAATAACTAACTGCCGGCCGAGTACTTTTTGAGCTCATAACGTTTGGTCAGTCCTATTTTTTATTCAACTTAGATTTTTGAACATCTTGTTACATTGCAATGGAGATTAAACACCGACAAGGCCTTTGTTTAAGTGTATATTGTGTCCAAAATTCATGTACATGATACTAGAGATTAACATAGAGAACGCTAAAAGAAAAAAGGGATCCAGGTATATTTGATTCATGTGATTAAAAGATTCAATTTAAATTTGGTAAATAAATGAAGGTAAAATATATCTAACCTCACAAGTCTGTAGGTGGCCAATTAAAAAAAGAAATGTTGATGTCTATAAAATGTGTAATATCAATTGTTTTTTTAGGACTTTTCCACAGGAAAGAGATGGGAAATACTATTCAAAATACTTGTCTGATCTTGGTTATTATAAGTAAATAAGTAAATTAGAGTTAATATATTACACCTTAAATTGCATGGGGTAACATGCTTTAGCATTGTTCGTGTCTTCATGGATTGGTAAATAAAGGGATTTGGAATTGTTTTGTATCACCCCTTAGAGCAAGATTACTAAGAGTGAAATCCTAATAATTTATCTAAATTCAGAAATTTCATAGGAGTTGTTTTAGAATACGAACAAGGAAGGAG
Source organism: Glaucomys volans (assembly GCA_020662805.1). Classification (NCBI taxonomy): domain Eukaryota; kingdom Metazoa; phylum Chordata; class Mammalia; order Rodentia; family Sciuridae; genus Glaucomys; species Glaucomys volans. Next base: position 37,973 of record JAJEJO010051040.1, on the reverse strand, counting down.
TCAACAGATGCGAAAGGAAAAGTCGAAAGTTCTAGGTATGAAAACATATTCAGCAAAAGGAAAAGGAAAACTTCTGGGTAAAAAAGTCTGTGTGTAGGTAAAGAGAAAATTCCAACAAGTTTTTGTGTATCTAAGTAGTTATATGTATGTGAGACCATCAATTAGAAACTGTTTAAAGTTTTCCCCTAAGGTCAAATGTTAATGGACTAATATAAATCAAAGTGTAACCAATATGTTAAAATGACAAGGATTTCTTTAAGTTTTATCTTTATTGTGGTTAAATAACTGGTAGGGTATTGTGCTGTGTTGCAGACCCTAGGATATTTTTCTTGAAAAATTAGGATTGGTTGCTCTTTGTATATTCATGTGCCCATGCCTTCAGGGTTCGCATGTCTTTAGAGCAGGGAATTTGTCGGGCTGCTGTTCTCCAGGTTAGACTTGTCTGTGTTGGTAGTTTCAGGCTGGTGGGAATGGCAAATTTTATTGGGGACTTATTTTTATCATTTAATATTCTGTAACGGAACCTGCTATCAATAGGGTATATGCAAATTTGTTACTTTTTACACTGAGATTTTTTACTCTTTACACTGAGGGTATATGCAATTTTGTTACTTTTCACACTGAGATCAATATAGTATAAGCAAATTTGATACTTTTTACACTGATTTGTTACTTTTTACACTGCATTTAAGTATATTTAAATGCAAATGTATTTAAAATTAGTAAGAGCCTTATTTGTTAAAAGGTTAATATTATGAAACAAAAAATATTTGGTCACTTTGCCACACAATAGGAAAGTTAAAAGCTCTCAGCCTTTTCCGTGATTTGTTTTAAATACAATATATTGTGTTAACAACTATTCACATAGATTCTTGAAACAGTACATGTAAACTGTGTAAAATGATGTCCTAAGAGGAGGCAAACCTGGAACACTCTGCCTAAGTTTGTAAAAAGCCCTGCCTTAACTGAAATAAGAGTCTGCCTCCCACCCTGCTACAAGTCAGAATGTTTCCAAAATAAGTCAGCTTTCAGCTCATTTAAAGTTATATTCAAAAGATTGTTTTTTGTTGTAAAATTACTGTGATATCAAATAGGAAATATAATATATAACTCAGGCAGGATTTAGGATGACTATTCCACAAACTAGATATGTTTTTACTGTTGTTAATTATTTTGTATTTTCCTTGTAAGCTTTATGACTGATGCCAGATTAATGTTTTGAAGAAGTATACTAAGCCATCACCTATGAAATAGGTGAGAAAATAACTGGTGAAACTGGCTTGCTGGATGTTTAAGATCAAACTTAAGGATTGACATTAAAACAAAGGGGCCAAGAAAATCAGTTTTGGTTCTTGCCCATAGCCTCTAACCAGATAATGAGAGAGCTTCTCTAAGGAACTTTGCAACTCCAGGTCAACACTGCTGCCTTCACCACTGCCAGAATTAAGAGTTTTCATCCATGCAGAGAGTGGGGAAAAACACCTCCTGGTTTCTATGTTGCACAGAAGGCATCGCTGTGTCCAGAGCTGAGGAAACACTGGCTGCCATTGGCCTCCAGGTTGTGGTAACTGCAACAGCCAGAGCACAAGAGCCACTGGGGCCCAGATGCCACCGCCACTAGAGCTCGGAATTGTCCAGGACAGAACCCAATCTGAGTGGATTCTTCTCAATAACCCATGCATTCCAGGCTTGTCCCCCAGATTTGGAGACACAGCAGAGATTGCTGAGAACAAGGAGGTGCAACAGTGGGCCCCTGCCCTCCTGTGGCTGATGGCCCCTGCCCTCCTGGGGCTGATGGGTGTGATCAGGGACCAGCTTCCCTTTGCCATGAATGGAAGCAAAACGCTGTCAGCTGTGCACAAGGCAAAATCCACTGCCTTGGAGCCGCTGAAGTCCAGGAGGAGCACTGCTGACTGCCCCAGAATGCAGAGGCTGCTGGAATGAAGGAGGTTCTGAAATGCAGGAGCTGCCACCACCCAAGCACAGGAACAAAATTAAGAATCTACTCTCAAATTCCCCAGGAGTGACCCCTGTGAGAATTTAGCTGACTCTTAAGAGACAGGAACAGATCAATTTGAACAACTTGATCTTAAACACCTAGCAAAACAGAACCAAGCCAAACCATAGACATTCTTGGGCATTTAAAAAAACAATAGCTTAGTGTAACTTAAGATGTTCTTGTGTTAGCCCCTAGAATAGGACTGGAGGCTACAAAAGAGAGATTCTTAGGCAAATGTACCTGATAACTCAAGATCCCAAATAAAGACCTCAACCTCTCCAGCCTTTGATAGGCCTTGTTATGGGAACAACTTCTCAGTTCTTCCACCTGGTGAGAGATTGACTTCTACCATGTCAAGATATTCTGTATTAATCGCATTTTGGTACTTACGTCATTTTGTTTCTCTCTCATAGAAGCACCCACCCCAGATGACTTTACAACCTGCTCTTCCCAAGCAGATTTCTGCTCCTCATTGACCAGATTTCTAAATGGAACTTCCAACTCCTTCCCCAGACTCTGCCCCCTTCCAGCTCAAAGCAGCATGAGTGGTCAGCGCTCCCTCTCTTTACAGCAGTAAAAAGTTCCTAATTAAGGACAGGCAGTTAGTGTAAAATAAGAAATCTGGTCAAACTGAGGAATGGAACCCATCAGAGTCTGGGAAGTTGGAAACTGAAAAACCACTAGTTTCCTAAACAAGGATTTGTTAATGTGGATAAGACCAGTGGGGAATGTTATAGCAACAGAAAACAGATTAAAATGTTATGTTCCCCAGGGAGATTCTCCAGTGCCATCGGGAATGTCAGCCTCACCCCAATCACAAATTCCCTCCCTATAGCCCACCCAATGCCTTCCCCACTCTATAGCCCACCTCAATCCCTTCCCTTCCCTTTAGCCCTACCCTAAGCCCTTCCCTTGCCCTATAAAAGTTGGCAACAAAAGAACTAACATGCGACTTACCTGGCACACTGCTTTTAGGTGTAAGGGCGATCATCGCAGGCCAGCTAAAATAAAGGCTTCTTTTGGGTTTGCGTGATCGGCTTGGATGGTTTCATTTTTGGGGGTACAAGAGCATCATCATAGAAGAACTGGATGTTGAAAATCTTGCAAACCTGGGTTTTTGTCACAATCCAATATGAAATGATTGGATTTTCCATTTATATTATTGACAGGTTTACATTGTTTTCTAACTTAGTGTGTATTGAAAGCTATAGTTGTGTCCTTGAGATGTGGTATCTGCTTTTTATATCTCTATTGCTAGGATATAAAAGGAATGATAGAAGAACCACTCTGGCTATGTGCACTGTGAGTCCCCAGCTTTGGCAAGAGGTCCCATCCCAATTTTGCTGCTGAGAAATAGGAGGTCCCAGTGTTATTTTTGCCAAAAGCTCTGTCCTTTTTCCTGATGCAAATCCAATAATAAGGAGATGGTCTTGAAAAAGAGGAGAAAGGCAGTTTATTGCTTTTCTAGCAAAGGAAAAATACAGGCAACTCCTGTCCTAAAGGCTATGGTTCTGCCCATATAGGGGGACTTTAAGGAGGTGACGCAAAGGTTACATTGCAGTTGCTCCTTGTCTGGAGTTCTAATTCACTTGTTAATTGGTGGTCATCATTTCTGAGATTCACAATGTCTGGATTACTTCCTTCCTCTGGCGGGTGTGTACTTATGGTCAGATAACCCTACCTAGGATGGGAAAGAAAGATAATCATGTTTCCCCTGAGATTAGGGAGGGGGGAATATTAGGGAGGAGCAGTGAGAAAAAGAAAGAACCATCCTTTTTAAAAATAAGTTGTGGTAGCAGATCAGCAAGGGTTATATTCAAAGCAGAAAGTGGACCTCCATTACATCACGTCTAAGATATGAGGTCGCTTCCAAAGGCTCTTGCGAGTGACAACGTGGGAAAATCCTGAGATGAGAGACTGGATTATGAAGGTTCAACCTAAGCAGTGCATCAGTCCCTAGATAGGGATTAACTGGGCGGTGATGGCTGGCAGGTAGGGTGTGGCTGGATGTGGCAGGCCCCTGAGGGTGTGCTTTTGGGTTTATGCTTTACCCCTGGTGAGTGAGGATCTCTTTGGTGTCTTGCTATTGTGACCTGCGCTGCTTTCTCTGTTTCCTCCACATTGTTACTGGTGCATTATAGTTTTAGCTATGGATGGGATTTGTTGCTGCCTCTTTGTACATGCATACAATGTAACAGTGTAATTTGGCCAGTATCACCCCGGCATTTCCGTGCTCTACTCCTGCCTCCCACCCATTGGTCCTTTCCTCTACTGATCTTCCTTTGATTTTTAGGAGATCCACCTGTAACTCTTTTTCTTTCTCCTCTCTGACTTCCCCATATGAGAGAAAACTAGGAAATTTAATTTTCTGAATTTGACTTAATTCATTGAACATCATGGTCTCTAGTTCCATCCATTTTCCTGCAATTAACGTAATTTTATTTTTCTTCCTGACTGAATAAAGCTTGGTTGTATATTCGTACCACATTTTCTTTGTCCATGCATCTCTTGATGGACACCAAGGCTGGTTACATGGTTTAGCTATTTGAATTGTCCTGCTGTAAATGTGGGCTCATGCAAGTGTCACTATAGTGAGATGATTGATTCTTCAGGATCAATACTAAAAGTGATATACCTCTGTCATATGGTGGCCCCATCCATGGTGGTTTGGGGAGTCTCCCTACTGATTTCCATAAGAGTTGTACTAATTTACACTTCCACCAACAGTGTAACAGTGCTCTTTTTTCTTGACATCCTCTCTAGATTTTATTATTTATTTCTATAATTGACGACCACCATTCAGAGTGGTGTGAGATGAAATCTCAGTGTAGTTTTGATTCCCATTTCCCAAGTTGCTAATGATGTTGAAGATTTCTTCATGCATTGGTTGGCATTTCTGCTTGTTTTCAGAAGTGTCTGTTTAGTTCATTACCCTTTTAGAAACTGGGTTATTCAGTTTTTTGGTGTAAAAGTTCTTGAGCTGTTTATATATTATAGATATTAAATCTCTGTCAGAAGAGTCCTTCACAAGGATTTTTCTCCATTCTGTGTTCTCCACATTCCAAGTTGATTCCTTTGCAGTGAAAATCTTTTTAATTTTATTTTGTCCTATTTATTAATTCTTGGCATTATGTCCTGTGCTTTAGGGTTTCTGTTGAGAAAGTCATTGTGTCTCCCTAGAATCTGGAGTATTTATTCTACATTTTGTTCTAGGAATTGAATACTTTCTGGTCTAATTTTGAGATCTTTCATCAATAGTGAGTTGATTTTTCTGAAAGATGAGAGATAAGCCCGTAGCTTCATTCCTCTACATGTGGATAACCATTGGTCTCAGCACCATTTGTTAAATAGACTGTGTTTTCACCAATGTCTGTTTCTAGCACCTTTGTCCAGGATCAGATGACTATAGAAGTGTGGCTCATCTGGTGTGTTCACTTCTGTCCCCTTGGCCTATATGTCTATGTTCATACCACTCCCAAGCAGGTTTGGTTACTATCAAAGGAAAGGAGCTACTTTCCTTTGCTCTGTTGTTCCCCCCTGGTGTTCTGCCTGACTCTGTCCCAGGGCTGTGAAGTCAGGTGTCTATGGACTGAGCCCTCTGAAACTTTTCCTCCTCTATATTGTCCTTGTCAGGTCTGTTATTCAGAGTGATGGAAATGGTGACTAAAATCATACTGAATGGCTTCACTTTCTAAGCTATCATTCTGAATTGCAAGGAAAAGAACAGTGGAGTGCCAACAGGGGTCAGGTATTTTTGCCAACACAAACTTGGCAGAGCATAGATTAAGTGGGGAATGAAGGTCCCTAACACTGCCACCAGGAACCAAAATACATGTTCAAACACCCTGGCAGGACTGGGAAATCCCAAGCCTGCCACTTAATGGTGAGGAATGCCCTCAGATACTCAGTTGAGAGTGAGGACCCAGATTGGCTCCTCCCTGGTGTCTTTCAGGGACCTGGATTGAGAGGACCAGCTGTGCCAGCACCTGTGCTGAACTCACAGTTATGTGTCACTACTCCTGCTGTGGCAGGTTGCTCAGGATAAATATCCCTGCATGAATGACCATTGAGAAACAGTAAATCAATTTTTAGTTCCTTTGGGTAGCTAAGTTTCTTTTCCTTCTGAAAGTTGAGTGTATTTGTACATATGGCTTTTTAAAATAAAGCTTTTTTTAGATGTTGAAATTTATTTTATTCATTTATTTAGATATGCTGGTGAGGACAAACCCAGTGTCTCACACATGCTTGGGAAGCAGTCTACCACTGAACCACAGCCCAAACCCCTGGACATATGGTTTTAAAAAAATTGAATTCAGTTGAGGTAACTGGGTGGACCTTGCTGCAATATGATCAGTACTCTTACCGCAGAAAGAGTTTAGGGAGGATATGTGACCAGGGAGGCCATGGAAAGACACAGGGAGACCAGCCTGTACAAGGCAGGAGCACAGGTCTCAGAAGAAACAGACCTTGCAGACCCATTGATATCTGACTGCTGGTCTCCAGAATTGTGAGAAAATCAGCTTGATTTTAAAGCCACCCAGTCTCTGTGTAGTTCTTATGGAAGCCCTACAGCCCATTCAAGGATGGTAAACTAATACAGTATTCTGAGTTTCAGGAATTCTAATCTTTTGTAAGAGAGGATGAAATTTGATTTTCAAGATGCTTAGAGAAGAAAATGATTATGGATTATGAAACAATGGCTTCTTTAGAAAAATATATCAGATTCTAAATACTTTGAAAGTCAGTGGGAGTAGTGATTCTGAGTGTAGGCAGGGATGGACACCTCGGTCAATTGTGCTCAGATGTAGTCCAGGGGAGACACAGGCAAGCACTCCCTTGCCATATGGGCTTGACAATAAGATGAGGGAAATAGTGTGGAGAAGACCAATTTAGTTTGAAGAGTGTGTGTTGAAATGAAGAAGAATGTAAAGAATTGAGCAGAGATAAGAAGAGGACGCTGTTTGGAAAGTGGGGTCAATACCCTGCAGAATCATGATTGTTAGAAACTGGGTAGGAGAGTGACCTTTGAGATATGATAAAGAAGACCCTGCAGTGACAGGGAAGGGCATGTGCTCTTTGGCATTTGAGGCTCGATCCAGGTAAAAGAAGCAATATCTGTGTTGGACTGTTTTCTGGTGGGATAAATTCTTCATATTATGAAAATCTTTAAATCTTTCATGAGGTCATTTTGTAAATTGTGAATTGCCCAATGATCAACATGTTTATGAGAGTAAAGAAATACGTGAAACTCTGTAAACAGTTACATTTAATACATTTTCCTTTTTTTTCATTTGAACTGATCTCATAGATGCCATGCTTTGTAACTACATTCCCAGCACTCATTTTTTAACTTTTTTTTGATACTGGGGAATTAAACACATGATGCTTAACCACTGAGTTCCATCCTATTCCCCAGCAATTTTTTTTTTTTTATTTTGAAACAGGGTCTCACTAAGTAGCTCAGATCTTAGCTATGTTTCTAAGGATGGCTTTGAGCTTTGGTCCACCTGCCTCAGCCCCCTGAGTTGCCATGCTTACAAGTGTGCATCAATACACCTGGCTGTTTTCTCTGTTCAGTCCTCAGACATAATCATGTGAGTGATTTGTAGTCTTAAGAATGAAAATTACAATTCATTCTTGAAATTCAAGATATTTCCAGGGATACATTAAAATTTATAAATCAATCTCTCTCTCTCTCTCTCTCTCTCTCTCTCTCTCTCTCTCTCTCTCT
>JAJEJO010051040.1:3698-30143 GCA_020662805.1 Glaucomys volans | reverse complement strand
CAATCTCTCTCTCTCTCTCTCTCTCTCTCTCTCTCTCTCTCTCTCATCTGTTTTGATCCATAATGGGAAGCAGGGATGTTACAGCTGGTGAATATGAATATAAAACAGGATTTCAAAGATCTCAGCCAACACATCAGCAAACTACCACACTGAGCAAACAGATTTCATCCTGATGCCCAGTCATCAGATATGAGCACCATGTCTGACCATCCTTGATATTAGTTAATGTCATGGTGCATGAGAGTACAAGTAGGACCCCAGTGCTCCAGCTCTTTTTATAAGTGAAACTGTAAGGGTTAGATTGGAAGGATGGTGCCATGGATTCCTCAAAACAGAAAGCCACTGGAGGTAATTCATGGTTTCATGACACAGATCCTGGCTTGACTTGTCCTGAGCCAATGAGGGGTGGATCTAATGCATGGTTGAGGGAGGTTGGAAGGGAGTGAGTCTCCAGGGCACGTGATGGAACTTAGAGAACCGCTGCTAACAAAGAGAGCAGAACAGTGAAATCAGAAATTCCACAACATTTCCCTCTAGGTGGAAACCAAAGTCTGCATGTGGGGTAAAAAGGGGTACGTATACTGCAAAATCGTAAGAGCATTTTGTTAACTCTTGACACTATAGGACAAGTCACATGTGAAATCAAAGTTTTTCATATATGTATGTATGCATTATAGAAGGTGTAATTCCATAATTTTATTGGTAATAATGTTCACATTGTTTTAAATTTTGATCCTGGACTATGAATGGAGAACTGTGCCTATATCTGATAGGGTGACGTGTATTTTCCTTGTGCTTAGAGAAAGTTTTAGAGTCTTATGAATGTCTAGGATTTAATAGAGAGGAGTCAAGGTATTTTGTTAAAGTGTTGAGTTTCATGATTTCCTTCTTCATCCACAGTTTCTCCTAAAAATTATTTTGACTGTGTATGTGAATAGAGGAAGATTACAGGAAGCAAAATCAATGGCCATGCATCCACTGGTGAGCAAAGAATGGCTTTTTCTATTGAAATTTCACCCCTATTGAGAGAGATGCCAATTCTTCAGTGCAGGTAGGAATTAGTCCTTTAGCCCCAACTCTGCAGTGATCTTCATGGGTCAGGAACTCACCATCAGGCAGCTAATCTACTTCCTGTCATGACACTACTATACCTTGGTGCATTCCTGTGTACTTCAACATAGCATGGGAGATATTGTATCTGATGTTCTACCTCTGACTTCATTTGAAATCATTGCTGATTATTGGTATTCCTCATTGCAGTGGTGTTTGGATTGTGGTGAATGCAGGCCAGAGGAGTGAGTGAGGGGTGGAACTTTGCAGTCCACTATGGAGGTAGATTTTCCATCAGGTGAATTCAGTTGAGCCAATGGCACAGACATTGGATTGAGAGTGAGGAAAATGAGAGTGGTAGGCTAGAGAAGACATTAGAAGTAATTTCTTTTTTGTAATTTACACTTGGAGTTTGATGGAATACATTTCAACTTTTGAGAAGTTCCAAAAAGATACCTAAAATAATCATGGTAATTTTTTTTGGTATGGTTGATTGAGGGAGAGTTGTAGCATAGGGATGGTCATGCTGGGACTATATCTTAGAATACAAGTCTCAGAGTCCTTGTCTTGTACTGCTGAAATGTCTGTCCTTAACCTTATTCTGACCTCCTTGGTCACATCATGAGAAGAGTGACTGTTCTTCATGACACATAGATATATATTGTTTGTTCAGTTCCCAAGAATTCTGGGGATTAATTCAAAGGTGTCTTCATTGGTCTTGTAATGGGTTTAGAGTTGATACAGGTTTTGAAGCTATGAAAAAATTCATTGGCCTTTTAAACACTCATGTCCATTTCACAGATGGGGATCTAAGATAAATCTTGGTGAAATTTCATACATAATTAAGACTGATAAATTTTCATTAAGGTTTCCCTGGTGATACTTCTGTTAAGTTATTTAAATAAATGGTAATTTAAATTTTAGTTCATTTTTCAAATGAAATTTTATAAAACCTGTCTGAAAGTTGGAGTTATCAGCCCTTGAACTCTTTTCATGTTTTGTGATGCTATATCATGCTGTATTCCTTTACTACAAATTCTATGAGTTCAATGTTGGATGTCTCAGGGTTGTGAAGGTGATAGTGTTGGGGGCAGGGAATGAATAGGCTGGCACCCTACGCAGTTTGATCTCCCAATACACCTAGTTTCCCTCTGCCTCAGTGCTGTCCTCTAAACCCTTCTTTTGGGAAACTGAAGGAATGACTCTGTCTAACCTAGATTGTCAATAATGTTCTAGGAACCAATGACCATTGAAGATGTAACTGTAAGATTCACCCAAGAAGAGTGGGCCATGCTGGACCCACCTCAGAAAATGCTACGCAGATCAGTGATGCTGGAAATCATTAATTACCTGGTATCTGTTGGTGAGTCCATCAATGTTACACATGAAATATGTTATGTGTACATATTTATTCAATCAACAAGTATTTGGAATAGCATCTCTGTATTAGCACCTCCAAGCTCTGTCCAGATTCTCTCACAGACTTTATAATTACATGGAAGAAAGTTGACTTTTTTACTCTACTTATTTTTCTATTCTTCAAAAATGCATTATTTAATTTATTTTTTAAATTATTTTTTATTTTTACAGACTGCATTTTGATTCTGATTTTTTAACTTTAATTACAACATATTTTATACCACACTGGAATGTGGTCTGCACCATAATTTTTTGTATTAATTGTCACTAAACCTGCAAAATCCAGGATAAAAGAGTGAACTAAATGAATGATTAAAAATGCATAAACAGACCTAACATTTATAAATAATTATTCTTTAATCATCATTGTACTTGAGAAGAGATTACGGTAAACAAGAGAAATCTGAATATTTTTGTTTTAAAGATGTTGGATTCCATTTGAAAGTTATATATGGTGGAGAAATGAACTTCCTGAAAAGATTGCTTATTCAGCATTCTTCTGATGAATTCATGAGTATCAGTGTCTTTCAGTCTTCCCTGCAATGGGAGCACATACCATCTTTTATTCTACTGGTGGGGGAAACTTTAACATTTCCTCTGTAAAATGTTTTCTCTCGCCCCCCAGGTTCTCTTTTTTCTTGCTAAGTCAACTTCATGTACTTGATGATAATGCACATTTCTTGGCAGAAATCTTAAAATTCATTCATTTTTTTTTCCATGAATAGGGTATCTGTTTTGTAAATCCAATATGACTTTGCATCTGAATGACGGAGTATTCTGTGGAGGGTAGAGGAGCAGAGGTTTCCCCAAGCCACAATCCAGGGAAGAAATGGAGACTTGTGGTTCTACAGAGATGGGTGCCCAGCCAATGAGTATGAGCTTGGAAATATTAACTGATGGTGCTATGATGCCACCTATAAATTAGGGGGGGGCAATGGGACTAAATTTCTCATGTTTTGACATAATTCCTTTATTTTTCAACCCACATATTTCTTCTATGTTTATTTTCTCATTTAGGTGAATGGTATTAATGTGTTTTTGGATATGTAAATTTCCATAAAGTCTCTGTTCCAGATTTTCTCTTTGAAGTTTTTCACTGTCTTTATCTGTCTAAACTTTCATCTCCATTGTACTTTTGAAAATTATTCTAAAAATCTTTTAGAATTCCCAGTGTTCTATGTTTCTTCTACATAAAATTTTTCTTGATTAATGTGCTTGGAAATATTAGCTGTCAGTGCTTTAAATGAATGATTTGTCTAAAATACAGAAGGTGATAATAGGACATAATTCTTTTTATATTCTAATCAATATTTGTCTGCTCCTAGTTTTGTTTTTTCTTTGAAGAGAAAAGATAATATTATATTTTTGTATTTAAATTCCATAGTGTCTCTTGTCATGATTTTCTCTTTTGAAGATTTCCCCTGTCTTTACCTGTTCAGCCTTTCCTTGTATTTTTAGTTCTTAAAATAATTCTATCCTGAAAATATTTTACAATTATCAGTGTTCTATATTACTAGTATCTACAATTTTTGTCAATTTTATATATCTATTCCATTAAAGTGCTAATTATTAAATAATATTGTCCTGAGATTGTTGCTTTTCACCTTTGTCTTTCTCTTATTTTTATGTTATGATTTTTTTCCAACTATTATAGGCTGGGAATATCCACCCCAAAAATGTAAAAATGTGTATAGCACACTTATTGGCAGGAAGGACATGTCCAGTATCAAGTCAATGGTAAGTTTCATGGGTATGAATACCAATCATACAAATTAAAAAATGGCATTGGAATAAATTAGTAATTTAGCACAATTCTATGACTGCAATTATGTTGACATCAAGAATTTTCTGAGTTAAAATGGTAGATAATTTGAATTCCTTGACAAATTAACAAGGAGTCCAAAGGAGAATATGAGATCCTTAAAAAAATGAACACTTCCATAAGCTTTACTAATGTGCTTAGACTTTGACATATATTGAAGTCCTTAAAATTAATCTGAACCCCTTTAGTTAGGATGCTAGCCAAATGGTAAATATTTGGTTCATCTGGGAAATGTATATGAAATTAAAAATGGAAAGATTTTCATATTTGTGTTACAATAGATTTAGCTAAGATTCATATCTATAATAATTAATGCATGAGTTTGTCTGGATACTTAAGAAATATTTATCTTCTTCACGAAATAGAAATGTCATATCCAAGAAGATTCTTTTGAATGGAATAATTTCAGAGAAGATCTAAATTACCACTCTGCATGGAGTCAACATTTATTTACTCACCCAGCAATGGAGCACTGGGTTAAAAAATGTTGTGAACAATCCCTTGGTGATAATTTGTACCTTAGTGGAAATAAGAAAAATTATAGCAACCTATCATGTAAATTTCGTGTATATTTGAAAGGACATATGAATTGTATAAATTCTAGAAAATGCAGGAAGAGTAACCCTGGAGAGGGAAAATATGAACATCACCTATGGAGCAAACACTTTAATAATATTTCTGACCTTAGGGAATCCAATGAAACCATAGGGGAAACCGTGTGTGAATGTGATTTTCATGGAAAAGACTTCAGTTACTGTTGTGAGCTTAAAAAACTTGAGAGAATCCACATTGGTAAGAAGCCAAATGAATGCCATCTGTATGGGAAATCCTTCAGCAAATCAGTTTACCTTAGATGTCATCAGGGAACACACCTTGGAGAGAAACCATATCAAATTGATCTGTGTGGGAAAGCCTTCGGGGATTCATCTAACCTTAAAGTACATGACAGACTCCACACTGGGGAGGAGAAATACATATGTGACTTGTGTGAGAAAGCTTTCACTGATTTATCTAACCTTAGATTTCATCAGGGGACACACACTGGAGAGAAACTATACAAATGCTATCTGTGTGGGAGATTCTTTGGTAAATCAGTTTACCTAAGAAATCATCAGAGTACACACTCTGGAGAAAAACCATATCAATGCCACCTGTGTGGGGAATTCTTCAATCAATCAATCCATCTTATGCCCCATGAGAAAATCCACAGTGGTGAGAAACCATATGAATGCCGTGAGTGTGGGGAAGCCTTCAGTCAATCATCTGGCCTTAGGCAACACAAAAGAACACATAATGGAGAAAAAGCATACAAATGCTATCTGTGTGTTAAAGCCTTCAGTAGGTGCTCTGGCCTGAGGCAACATGAAAGAACACATACTAGAGAGAAACTGTATAAATGTCATCTCTGTGGTAAAGTCTTCCATCAGTACTGTAGCATGAAACAGCATGAAAGAACACATACTGGAGAGACACCCTACGAATGCTATCTGTGTGGAAAAGCCTTCAGTAGGTGCTCTGGCCTGAGACAGCATGAAAGAACTCATACTGGAGAGAAACTGTACCAACGTCATCTGTGTGGGAAAGCCTTCCATCAATCATCTAGCCTTAGACTTCATGACAGAAAACACAGTGGAGTAAAATAATATGCCTGCCACCTGTGTGGCATAGTCCTTGGCTATCACTCTATTATTAAAAAATGAAAGATGAATCACCTTGGATAGAAACCATTGGAATGTCATCTATGTGGGAAAGCCTCTTTTCATACCCTTGCCTTAGAAAACACAATCAAACCCGCTGTGAAGAGAAACCACATGAATGGCACCATTCAATCTTAATACCTTAGAATGCATGAGAGACCTGATAGGGGATAAACTATCGGAACGTCATCTGTTTGAGATATCCTAGTAGTGTTCTACATTAATAAACCCATGGTGGAGACTGTAGTACAGTCTACACTGATATTAAAAAATATAATACATGTAAAAATGTGAAGTAGCCTTTTAACATATTTGTAAAATTTAAAACGGAGTGTCACAACCTTTAATCAGCATAAAATTTTTTAAAAATAATATTTGCTCCTCTATTGAAACAATCTCATGGAAATTAAGTCATATGAATGAAATCTGTGTGGAAATGCCTTAATGAGTGATCTCTTATCGACACAATGAGATTATTACCCCATCACAAAAAGAATGTAGTAGTATACAATTTCAGCTCTCAACTTTAAACACACCTGAATATTTTACAGGAAAAGACATTGAGTGTCCTCATCTCTGAGGGAAAACACCTTATTCCTCTGTCCTTTCAGAACTTTCCCTGTATTCCTTATGAACTTCTTGAACCTTATTCGTATTTGTTCATTCAGGTCCACAGGTAGAACCCTTGAGAAAGAGTCAATAAAAATTTGCATTTTCAGGGATTTCTTTTTTACGTTTAATGTTCTCTCACCCACCTCTCCATTTAATCTGTTGTTACAAAATGTGGAATACATATGGTCAAATATAATGTTATAATCACATTATCATTACTCAGATCAACAATAATTCCAAACAGAAAAGCAATTAAAATTTGTGAGACACAATGAAACAAAGAGGTAGTTTTACAATTTGTTACCTTTAATGGCATTTCCCCCATGTTCTTGAACAAGAATACAAATTTTAATTTTGTGCTAAAATCTGTGAAATATATAGAAAGTCTTGGTGGCATCAACATATGGAGATATATGTGGTAGTTTTTGTCCACTTTTCCTGTGTGTTTCACCAGCCTCATAGCAAACTGGATTAAAACAATATGGATGGTACGTGTTCCACCAGATTTCCTTTGTCAATCTGTTCTTCATCATTTGCATGTAAATTATTCAGCTCTTGTTTGGACGTTGAATTTATAGTGTTAATTGTTGGAAGGAGAAAGGAATATTTATCTTCTTTCTTAATTATGTATCACACATTGACAGAAATTTAGTTGCAAAAACAATAAAATTCATTAAGTCACAGGATTTATGGGTCAGAAGTCTAAGTGAGGGCAGTTTGGATCTGCTGGAAGTCTCTCACCGGATTTCATGCAGCTCTTGGCTGGGTCATGATGTCTGTGGAGGCTCATGACCCTCTTTCTATCACATGGTCTTTGGGGAGGGTGCAGCTCCTTGGGGCTTTTGGGGTGTGGACCTGAGTTTTGACACCCTGGCTACTGTTTCCTCTTATATGTCTCTTTACATTCTGTGTAGGTTTGTAGATTTGGGGTGTGTTTGTTTTTGTTTGGAGTGAGTTGCAGGGATTATCTATAGGCAAGTGCTATGCCACTGCATTGAACTGCAGGCCCACAGGTTGCTTCTTCTGCACCTAAAGGAGACCTGCTCAGGTTTTGATCCTGTCTGAAATTCTTCTTTCTCAAGTAATAGATTCATGTTAAACACTTAGCTTGTCAGGTACTCTCAGGAGCCTTCTCTATGATTTGCTGACAGTGGGTGGTAATTGTATGTGCAAACTCCCTTCAACTTTGCCAGTTTTTATTGCTGTGAACAACATACATGACAAGAGCAATTTAGAGAAAAAGAACTTTATTTTGGACTCAGTTTCAGAGGTTCAATCCTTGGCCACATGACTTCACTGTTTTAGGCCTGAGGTGAGGCAGAACATCTTGGCTTAAGTGCATGATGGAGGAAACATATGCAGCTAATGGTGACCAGGAAGCAGAGAGAGTGAGGAGCCAGGGATGAGATTCTTATTCACCAAAGGCATTATGGGATGACTTCCTCAAGCTATGGCCCAACTTAAAATGTTTCTAGCTAGTGACCCATTCAAATTATTGGTTAATCAATCCACTGATCAGGTTATAGCCAACTCTCCTAATCTAATCATATCATCTCCAAAATTTTGTGGCATTTCTACATTTTCTATCATCAGCTTTTGGTGGAGATCTTATATCCAAACCATAACAGGAATTTGGAGATCTTCTCCTCATGCCCTGGGTATTGCTGTCCTTCCCTCCTTCAGCCTAGGGAAGCCATTCCTGTGTCACTGACACACAGTAACAAGTCTCATGCCCAGTGTGACTTTGATGCTTCTGCCACTACAGCTTAAAGATTTCATGTAACTTTTAGGTAAAACATAAATAAAAGTTATCAGACCATTTAGTGTGCATGTGGAGAGATTTTCTTCCAACTACTTCAAAACATCTTGCATCAAATCCATATCTTGGGCAAGTCTTGTGTGAACAGCTGTGGTGAGAAAACACAGCCTCTGGTTGGAACTTCAGTCAGGGTCCATGTTGAGGAAGTTGGAGGAATAACATCTGTGGTCAATGTCATACGACTGGTTACTAGTATGGGAAATAGAAGGTGGACCCCTGGCTCCCATCCTTTCCCAATGAAGGTGGTTTCTATTTTGAATCCCTATTTGTTTATCAGCATCCTAGCAATGTTATGTTGAGAAAGGAAAGCACAACTGTTTGGAAGTATGGGGTGAGGAAGGAGCACAAACAGTGTGGGGATGGAAAATCCATTGGCATGGGACCCACAGTGGATCTGACACACACTTCATAGTGCCAGCTTCTCCATGTGGGGCAGCTCTGGGCGTTTCCATGGAACAGTCCCTTGCTGTGGGGAATTGACTCACCAACAGATTACAGGTGGCTGGGGCTCTGGCACATCCCTACACAGGATTCTCTGAAAAAACATCAATACACATAGGTACTGAGTTCACAGACAATATTTAATACAGACTTACTCGTAAAACATCACATATTCCTACACTTCAGTGAACATTTCTGTGCAAAAGTCAAGGAAAAACAGGATTTAGGGGAAGGAAGTAACTCTGGATGATTCACAGAAAACTTAATGTGTTCTACATCACAAAGGTTGTGGTCAAGTGTATGAGCAGCTTATCTTGTGAACTAGAAGTCTCAGCTCCACCTTCTTGTCTTCTGCTGTCAGGACAGATAATGAGGACCAGGGAGCATTGAGAGTAACTGTCCAAAATGATAAAGCTATAAAAAGCCTCAATACCAGATCTGCAGCAAGCTTCCCCATGGCATCATTCTTGGTACAGCACCCTCATATTCACAGAACAAGCCAGTCCACCTCTGCCCATCTCACACCCAGACCCCACTCCAGGGTCTATCTCCCTATGGTGCCTACTTTATGGAAGAATCAGCTCCTCCTCTTCTTGGACTCAAAGATTTAGAATCTCCCTGCCTCTCTCAGATTTGGTAACTGCAGCAGCAACCTGGTGTCCTCACTACTTCTGACCTCGAGATCATTGCACCTGTGGGGTGGGCACACATCTCAGGACTCCAGAGAGCAGATTTAGAGGCAGAAACTTGTCCTATACCCACTCTGCATTTTTCCTTGCATGTCTCTTCTCACCTCCCACTTTTTCACCCTTCCCTTCCTTTCCTGGTTGTGTTTTAGTCACTAAATATTACTCACTTCGAGGTGGGAGATTAATTCTCATAAGGTAGAGAGTTCACAGCACATGGAACTGCACACATAACACTCTAAACCATACGTGAGAAATGAGCAAATGTGCAGTTGTGCTCCCTTTGATGTGAGAATGTATATTATTTTTGAAATGATGCTTGCTGCAACATCTTTTCTATATGTATCTGCATTTACTAAGAAGATGAATCAAAATGATATTTCAGGAAAGATATTGGTGAGAGTCACTGGAACCAGCATGGTTTGGATGAGGAAGCATGGTTGGTGTGAGGGCCTGAGTGTTCTGTTCCTGTGTCCCCTAGCTCAGGGCTATAAGAAATAGGTTCTAGAGGAATGAACATCACCACAGGTGTTAACCTTATTAAATATGTAATCTATGCTTGATTTTCAGAGACATTGATTCCTAGATTTGAGTGCTGCTTCTCAAAGAGAAAGAAAGTTCCTTGGCATCCCAGGAGCCAAGTTTAGCTCCATGGTTCTCCTCCCTGGTTTCCCATTGTGATCCCTGACTTGTTTTAAGAAGCATCATCACCCAGATGCTGTATCTGAATACAGATGCTAATATCAGTGCTAGCCAGGAGGAAGCAACACCCATTCTCTTAGTCTTTCGTACAGAGGCTTTCTTGTTCCTAGTCAGAGATGTTCCCAAATGTATAAAATGTCAGCTGTATGCTAATGACTTGTGTTCATTGCCCATCAACTGCAATGATTTCCAATATTTGCTGATATGTAGACACACCTGCATGTTTTTAAGATTCGAATACCCAGACCTAAAACAAAAACACACAAATGGACAAAAATCCTAAAAACCAAAATACTGAATTTTTCTATCGTGGGTACTAGCATTTGACCATTATTGAGTCAAATATGAAAATATAGTGATTCATATTTTAGTGCACAACTTGAATAAACTTGATTACCACAGTCACTCTTTTGAGCTACACTTTTGTTTCCAATGTGTTGGAAAGAGAATACATACACAGAAAATGAATGTGAACAGAAGTGATTGTTTTATTGTTTTGTTTTTTGTTTTTGTTTTTTTTTGGAACCAGGGATTGAACTCAGGGACACTCGGCCACTGAGCCACATCCCCAGCCTTATTTTGTATTTTATTTAGAGAAAGGGTCTCACTGAGTTGCTTAGGGCTTAGCTAAGTTGCTGAGGCTGGCTTTGAACTTGCGATCCTCCTGACTCAGCCTCCCAAGTCACTTGGATTACAGGTGTGCACCACTGCACCCGGCTGAATAGAAGTGATTTTGAAAGGGATTTTCATAGGTTAGTAGTCAAAATTCAGGTACAGCATCCCATATTAGGGAAAATTTTATTAACAGAAAACAAACATCAAGTCCATGCTTATAATGACTTTTAAATAACCAAATGTGCAAGGCTAAGAAAGCCAACACACTCCAGAGTCAAAAATGTGCTCTTAAGGGCACTTTTGAAAAACCAGAGATCACAGTGATTTTCCAGAGTTTCCATAAATTCAGTGATTTGGACAACAAAGATGAATTGTAGCATTTCCCTGCCACTGTAGTTTCATACATACCTCTGCATGTCTACTCACATTTGCACTTATGGAAAACCCTTCACAAGCTGGTTACCTAACGTTCAGTATGAAAGCCCATGTGCGTGTGCATTTGTCAGAGTCAGTGTCTGTGTGTCTCCTCCCAGAGCTCTGTGGTCCCATGACTAATCCCATATATGTCAAATCTAAATTACTTATTTTTTTTAAAAAAAATACCAAGATATTAGAGGTGTGTATTGGGCAGCATCAGACATTTCTTCCCTGTTGAAGAAAAATCTGGAAAAAATGGATATTAGGCATTTTATAAAATTAACATTTTATTATTTTTTTGACCACCTAGAAACAAAACTGTGTTAATACCTTGAAAGCCATACTTTTGTTTACCCAATTTAAACACCTTTTAAATTATGTGAATCAAAGGCATTTGGATCCATTTTTTTAAACTTAAATTTATGAGCTCATATGTCAATTTTGGTACCAAACATATGTAGATGGGACAATACACTGGTGTGTATACACATAAAATAAACAGATGGACACAGGTCTTATAGCTTATTTTCAAAACCCTCTAGATTGAGATTTCAACCTTGTCAATTGACCTCTGAATGAAAGAGCATTAAGAAAGCATTGTGGTTGGATAAAATAGATCTGATTAAAAATTAACCTAAATGCACCAGATCAAAATTATGAACTCAAAAAATAGAATTTTAAAAGTTGTTTGGTTTTTAGTTTTCCTCTATCCTGTTGTGGTCCTGCTCATTAGAGATGAACATAATTAAGAGAATATAGACAAAGTTTTGCCTTATCCCTCCCTGAAGGAGTTTCCAGAAGAGGCAGCAAGGGAGCTTGCTTCTATTGGTCTCCTGGGGAGAGCTGCCTCAGATTGGGGTCTTGTTTTAAACTGGTTTTTCTGGTCTCTTGGATGGCAGTCATCAAAATTTTTGCCTGGCAGTTTGGTGGACCAACTCCAATAGATGGGAGTTCCTGTTGTTATCAGTTTGCATTTTAATGTAAGCATTAGTGAAGATGTTTATAAACAATTTTAATAATTTTTTTCCAAATTCAAATATAAGACATTTGATTAGGATGTTTGGGTTGCCCAAAGACAATTAGGTGGTCCCTGAGGGGGGTCATCTGACTATGAACATTGGCCATTCTCTCTCACAGAATTTAGAGAAAGGACATCAGAGCAAATCTAGTAGTCAATGGCCCATCTCTGGAATTCCTGGAAATTGGTCAATGTGCATTGAAAAGTTTACATAAAAAAAACATGAGGGAGACAGACCCATGTCCACACTTAAGGGCAACAAAAGCAGAAAAAGATGAACAAACACAGAACAGGTAAGACACCACACAAAATGACAAGTGGTCACTCCAGATTCCTGACCAGATGGCCTGGAAAATGTCTTGCCACAGTCTGGAACTTGGAAAGTAATGCTGTGTCCAGTCTTTCTCAGAGTCCCCAGATATGGATCCACCAGGTCCCTGAGGAGCAGAAACAGGTGACTCTGTGGGAGAATTTAGTTCAGTCCTGGGGCGGAGCTCCACACACCCTGCAGCCTGGGGCTGAGGAATCTCTCACAGAGGCCTTCCACTAGGAGCAATGCTGTGGCCTCTCCCCTCTGCAGGAATTTCCAGGTCAGTGGTGAGTGGAGGTTGCCCACCAGGCAGCAAGATTCTCACTGGGGCCTCCAAATGTTATGGGATGCATCTAAATAACAGACCATTCACCACTGGGAAGTCCAAATTTGAGAGTCTTTATTAAGCTGGCCAGCTGACTGTCTTACACAATGCCCCAAAAATGGCTACTGAGAGAACAGCCCTGACCACAGGGTTGCAGGAGTTCCTATACCAAAGATCACATCAATCATAAGCGTCTGTTGCTATGATTTGAAATTATAAACTTCCATCATGAAATCAACAGCAGAGGGGTAAGTAGGTCAAAATGACCCTTACCTAAGTACAAACTAAAGAATGGTTACAAATGGTTACTAACATAGGAATCAAAAGAAAACAATTTTTCATCATATAACAATTGCCATTTCACATTGTTAAACATGTCATGCTAAGTGACTTATGATGGGTAGAAAGGCGGGATATTCCCATGGGATAAGCTAAGCAATTGTTTATGGGTACAGAGTTGGGACATTCCCATGGGAGAAACTCATTTCGTACATAACATGGAGTCTCAGAGCAAAATGCAGTTTGTTTACCCATTGCCCATAATGTCTGGCCTGTAACATTCCTATGGAGCCAAATTTTCTAGCCCATCACAATGACAAAAAGAAATTTTGAATCTGCTTTTTAATTTACCAATTTGTAAACACACCAATAATGTTTTAAGTATGATACCCTGTGGAATTTAAGGAGGTAAGAATACTTGATGTTATATTGAACAGTTAGCATCTTAATTTTTAAATCAATCAGGTGTCTTGAGCAAACACATCCATGATTAATCCCATATATGTCAAGTTGAAATTACTTATTTTTATAAACCAAGATATCAGAGAAATGTATTGGACAGCACCAACTATTTCTTCCTTGTTGAAGAAAAATCTAGAAACGATGGAAATTAGATATTTTATAGACATTAATATTTTGTCAGTTGTGTCACCACCTAGAGAAACTTGTTGAGTTAGCAACTTTTCAAGACATCCTTTCTTTATTTGTTAACCATCTTTGAATTAACCCTTTTAAATCACGAGGCTTTAAGATATTTGGATCCATTTATTTACATTTATTTTATGAGCTCATATGTCAATTTTGGTACCAAACATATGTACACGTGACAATACACCTGTGTACCTACACATAAAACAGATAGACAAAGGCATTGTAACTTATTTTTAAAATCCCATTAGATTGAGAGTTAACTCTTGCATATTGGTTTCTGAATAAAACAGAGTAATGAAAAGACTTTATAGTTGGATAAATTAGATTTGATGAAAAAGCCCACCTAGGCACACATGGGCAAAAGGATGAACTTAAAAAATAGATTTTCAAAAGTCTTTGTGGCCTCCATTCTGACGTGGTCCTATTCATCAGAGACACAAGGAATTCAGAGAATATAGACAAATGTTATGCCCCTTCCCTCACTGAAGGGGTTTCCAGAATAGTTAGCAAGGGACCTTGCTTCCATTGTTCTCCAGGGGAGAGCACCCTCAGGTTGGGGTCTTGTTCTAAATGAGTTTTCCTGGTCTTTTGGATGGAAGCCATCCAAATTTTAACATGTTATCTTGGAGGACTAACTCCAGTAGTTTGAAGTTCCCATTGGCAACAGTTCACATTTTAATGTAAGCTTTAGTGAACATGGTTAAACACATTTTAAATATTTTTGAAAATTGGAATAAAAGACATTTGGTAAGGATGTTTAGTCTTCAAAAAGAAAATTTGGTGGTACTCTGAGGGGGCCATCTGACCATGACAGTTGGCCATTCTCTCTCAGAGAATTTAGAGAGAGAAGAGATGTCACACCTGGTCGTGTAGTCAGTGACCCTTTTCTGGAATTCCTAGAAATTGGTAAATATGCATTGAAGGGAAGTGCATGATGAACAAGAGGGAGACTGACCCATGTCTGCAATCAAGGGCAGCAAAAAAAAAAAAAAATGAAAAAATGAACAAATGCAGAATGAGTAGGAGACAAAAGACAATGAGAAGTGGCCACTCCTTTTTCCTGACCTGAGGGCCTGGGCAATGTGTTCTCACAGTCTGGAACTAGGAAAGTAATGCTGTGGCCAGCCTTCCTCATTTCCCCAGATATGGAACCACCAGAAACAGACTTACGGGGGCCCCTGGGGGCAAAGAAAGAGGTGTCTCTCAGAGAATTTAGTTCACTCATGGGGCAGAGCTCCACAGACCTTGGCAGCCTGGGACAAGGAAATTCTCTCAAAGGCCTTCTCCTTGGTGCAACAGTTTTTATGGCCTCTCCCCACCCAGGTCAGTGATGAGAGGTGGTTATCCCCCTGGCAGCAAGGATCTCGTTTGATGGGTCCTCCAACTGTTATGGGGCACAACTTAAGAACAGACCTGTCACCACTGAAAAGTCCTAATTTGAGAATCTTATTAGTTGACTGGCTGTTTCACACAATATCCCAGAAATGGTGCTTACAAGAACAACCCCGATCACAATGTTGCAGGAGTTTTTATAACCTAAGTCAGTACATCCAACATAAGTGTATGTTGCTATGATTTAAAGTTACAAACTAATACTATACAATCTAATGTCATTAGCAGAAGTGGGAAGTGGGTCAAAATAATCTTCCTTAGGTATAAAAAATTGTTTATAACATCTCTACAATTACTGTTGACATTGCTGTTGACATGGTACATTGCTTAGGAAAAATAAGAAGCAAAAAGCACAAGCTTTGTTATCAAAGAATTGCCATTCTGTGTTGCGAAAATGTCATGCAAAGCAGCTGTTGATGTGTACAGAAGCAGTTTGTTCCCATGGGAAAAATTTCCTACATAACATGGAGTCTCAAAGTAAAATGGAGTCTGCTGAGTCATGGCCCATGCAGCCTGGCCTATAACATTTCCAGGGCATCCAATATGTCAGCCCATCACACAGGGAAATAGAAACAGTTAGACTCTTCAGTGTAAACTGAGAATCTGATTTGCCTCATAACATATGCATATGTAAGAAATAATTGAATTATTGAAATTCTTTACTTTTTACTAAGGCTTCCTGGTATAGAATGACAGGAAAACAATTGTTCAGAGCACAGTAAGCAAAGTTAGCAAATCTCAAATGGCATTCAGAGTATCTTGCACTTTCTATCTTCCTAAGGCATCAAAGTCATTCCAACCTGATGAACTGAACATGTTCCTAAAGATTTTTTGCCACAGGAAGATTGACAAAGTGATCCAGAAAAGCAGCAAGTATCTAGGACACAGTGATTGGCCAATTGGGTACCCTGAGTAGAGTCATGTGATGGAAAGGTGTGAGTCATGAATTGACAGGAAATTGCCCCTGGGAGATTTCAGTGATTTCAGTAGGTGATGTTTTAGATCATGTGACCCTAGGGCAGAATAAAAGTCCAGGGCACTGACCCTCCCCCATCAGTCCTTCCCCTGGCATCCTGGAGGCTGCATCTACTCCTCTACTGTGTGTCCATCAGCCACCTGTCTGACCACCTTCTCACAGAAAAGAGCAATACAGTGGGATCTCAGGTAGGTTTCCTTTTTCCAGGAGTTCTTCAGACCCTTGCTGGAAAATTAATAGATTGCAGACAAAGGAATGTGGGAGGTTTCAGTGCTGGGCTAAGCACTGTTTCATTTTCAATTTTGTGCCTTCCTACTGAGGAAGGAAAATACATCTTGGATAAACACCTGATGGATTTGGGGATTTTCATCTTGTCTCCACTGCTTTGCCTAATTCGTTAATGATCTTTATAGATCTTCTGGTGGAGTTTGTGGGTCTTCTACATACAGGATCCCGTGTTCAGCAAATAGGGCCAATTTGAGTTGTCCTTCCCTATTTGTTTGTACTAAGAATGCTTAGTTTCCATGTTTTGCTTGATTTTCCTGCCTACAGCTTCAAGATTTATGATGAAGAGGAGTGTGCAAAGTGGGCATGCATGTCCTCTTCCTGGGTATAGGAAAAACGCTCTGGGTTCTTCCAATTCTGGATGATGCTGCCCTTGGGTTTGGCTGATATAGCCTTTGGGCTGCTGAGGTCAGTTCCCTCGATCCCTAAACTTTCTATTGTTGTAAACACAAGTGGATGCTGGACTCTGGCTATTGTTCATGGACATTCAAGCGGGTAAACATGGGCTTTCTTCTCCTCTTGTCTATTGTGTGAAGAAAGACAATAATTGCCTTTTGTGAAACCAAACTTCCATCCTCAATAAAAATCTAATGTGATCATTGCATACTAACTATAAAATGTGTTTTAGAATGTAGTTTGTCAGAATTGCATATGAAATTATACTTGTATTTTCAGCAAGGATTTTGGTCTACAGCTCATTTCCTTCAGGTTCTTTCATCTAGATCAATTATCTTTTCTAAAATATGGTCTGTGTCTCATTGATCACTGTTCTTCATTTCCATCTTTCATTTTTGCTGTGACACTTATTACCTCCTTCTGCATCTGATTTTGCATGTCTAACCATCCTTTCCTATGAACTGAAGATAACAAACTAGATTCATAATTTGAGAATTCTGAAACATCTGCAATGTTGGCAGCTCAGTAAGGTACTGCTCATCACGTCTCTTGCTGTAAGCCCACAAGTTTGATGTGTTGTGTTTGTATTACTTTGATTGAAGGAATTTGTCAAATTCACTCCTCTCACTTTTCAGAGTCTCAGAATTTGTCAAAGGGGAGTCATTCCATTTTGACATTGTCGATAATTTCTAGTGCTTTTCTTGCTGCTGATTGCAGTTTCATTCCATTGTAATCAAAAAAGGTGCAGAATACTCTTTTAAGTATTTTGTAAATGTCAGATGTCCATGTAAGGCCTCATACAGCACAGGGACACTTAAAGCCTAATAATTTCATTTCTTCAAACGTAGGACATGTATATGTATTCTTAATTTATTAAAATGTAGTTTAAAATGGGGAACTAATATAGGACAGCAAATATAATGCAGAACATTACCTTTGATCTATAAAAATACATTCATGAAAATCATATCTGGTGATATTAAATATAGCAATGAATATCTTCAAAGGGAAATGCTGTTTTTAGTTTTCAGGAATGTGCATACAGGGCTGATATTCAGCCTTTCTTGTGACCAGGATTATTTCATCCTCATGGGGAAACACAGTTGTTCTTACTTCTAGTGCACTATGTTATGAAGGAAAGGAGCATATTCTTAAGAATCGATCACTCAGTAAAAATCTAAAATAAGCAACCATTTCTGATATGTAGCTCCACATCAAGCCTGATGCTAGGGCCTGATGCTTGTACCTGAGGAGGAAGATGCATATGAGTAGGGAACATCACACACTGGAAAACAAATTTCCCTCTGTGGTTGTGGGGTTTCTTCAACACCACAATGTGAAAAAAGTCCAAATGTCATAGAATTTCTCCGTGGTCATGAATGTATTCTTCTCTCTGTGACTCAGTGAACCCAAATCCCAGCCTCTGAGGAAGAAGGACCTGACACCAAGAACATGAGGTGGTGGGCAGGTCATTCCTCACAACCACCATCCCATGGGTTCATTCAAACCCAGAATGAGGAGCACTAGCAGAGGGGAGCTGTGGAGCACAAGACTCCCCAATCAGAGGAGGAGGATCCATGGGTAAGTGAAGGCCTGGGAAACAGGGGAGCCAGGGAGCAGTGTGGGTCAGTGTCTAGATTAAATATTGCTGGTTTGGCCTCTACAACTCAATTCATAAATACCCCTGAAAGCCTGGCCGGGGACATGCTCACAGGTAAATTAGTCCCTTCATATGATGTGACAAGATGTCTTCCCTCCATATAAGGAACCTATACACCCAAGTGCTTTTACTTGTTCTTATTATGGGCCCAGAATTAGACTATTAACTCTTCCTTCTGGGGCTGTTATAAAACAGATGCTATCCAAAGAACTTCAGAAATCTTGGCAATCCTACAAATTCCTAGTGCACAGGCCCAAGTCTCTAATATAAAACAAAGCTTAACTGAGTCTTGAAAATCTGTCTTAACCTTGACACTGCGGAGCTGGCTGTGTTTGTGTAGACTCATGAGAATCTGACTTTTTGCACCCACAGGTGAAGAGCAAAGACTGTGGGGTTTTTGGACATGCTGCAAGGAGTAGAAGATGCCCCATGAAGTGCTAGGATGGGGCACAGGTCCAAGAATCCTTGGACCCAAAGCAGGAGAAGGAGAAGAAGGCACAAAGGCAGCCTGAGAATCTCCAGGACACAGGAAGCATTAGGAAGCCTGAGAGATAGAAGGATCAGGGTCAAAGGTGACTGATGGAGTGGGTGGTATCCAAGCCTTGAGCATTGAAGTCAAAGTGGTGATGTCCTTCCTTCTCCACACGATGATCACAGCCATGTCCAAAGAAAGGGTAAGTGGAGAGAAATAGGCAAGGACATCACAACACCAAGAGCTCATTCTTGTCCCTATCATTCCCTAAGGGAGAGGATGCAGGGGCCTCTAGGAACAAGACTGTGACAGTCAGAAAAGCAAGGAGTCCTTGTGAATTGAATGAGAGACAAATGTGAAGATCGGCCTAGTCTTAGGACCTAGGTGTGATATCAGTGTTGGAAAAGACCTAGAATCATTCAAACCATATCACAGCAAACACTAAGGGAAATAGAATATGAAATTTTATTTCCTGCTCTGGATCCATCCAAATACCATGATTTGATCCAAGGGCAAGAAGAGCAGCAGAGGAAGTCTCTAGTCCAGAAATTTCCTAGGAGACCCCAGGGGAGGCAGCAGCACAATAGGAAGAAAGGGACAGAATCCAGTCCCTATCGCAGGATGAGTGTCTCCATGGTGGGTTGCCTTTTCTCTGCATTGGGTAAACTGGATTCATTCCTCTTAAATGTCCCTGCTATTGAGTGACTTGCTATAGTCCATGAAGGACAAGGAGACTCAAGCTTGTGCATTTCAGCTATGGTCTTTTCAATATTATGAGGAAGGCTTTTCCGACTTCTCCTGATTTGGGATGGGAGTACATATGTAGCAAGTTTATTCCAATGCCTTAAAGGATAGAATGTACTCTGTAGGAGTATTCATGCTGAGGCCAGCCAACACTCTGAGCTTCAGAATGAAATCTCCTCAGCCCTCACACTCTGCTCAAAGGGGCATTGGCCATCTACATCACACCAAAGGAAACTTGAAATAGCTTTTACACCTCAAATCAGGAGGCCCACTGTGAAGAATGGGGTATTTTCCCCGATGCCTGAAAAATATCACTTTGATATTGTAGTTGGTGTCCGAATAATTCTAGTTCTGCTAGTGGTACCACTCAAGGTTTAGTTCAGGTGGCTGATGCATTACCTTACAGTTGAATGTCAGTGTCTGGAGTACCTCGCCTATTTATTTGGTTTTCATTGTTTCTTGCCAAAGAGAAAATCATAATGAATGCTTTGCATGACAATGTATGTCTTTTCTTCCATCACACCAGCAGGCCACTGCCCATGCAGACAACCTGGAAGAGTTCTGTCCTTGGCCATGTGGTGGAGAGCCAGGTACCAGTCAAGAACACTGAAGAGAGACCCATCCTCCCTACAGCACAACCGATCCAAAGAAATGCACTTGATTTCTACTCCATTCCTGTGCCCAGGACAGGACAGGAAGTAGACATCCCTGGCAAGAGCCAGCCAGGAGTAAGGCTGTCTGGCCACAACACTGCCCTCCACATGAAGGGAGCAGAAGGAAAACCCGAGAGTATCTCCCATAAGGTTGCCCAGCCTGCTCTGAAAGGCATGGTGTGAGCCAGGTGCTCAGTACCCAATCCACTGGAGTTGCCCTGATGTGAGCAAACAGCCCTGCCTGCAGCCTACAGAATGGAGAGCAGGCCAGGTGCCCACACTCAGCATCAGGCCCCAGCCAAGAGACATGCCCAGGATTCTTCCAAGAGAAGTCAGAATGTCCTAAAGAAACTTAGACTCAGCCCCAGCCTGACTCCACAGGGAAGCACTGTCGGACTCCATACAGGGCTGGAACAGACACAGATATTGGCTCTGAATCATGGAAGCTTTGGATGGGGTTTCCAATGTGACCTCTGAAATAGGCTGTGAAGGATATCATAGACTTTCCGTGGAGTGGAAAATGGAGTGGATATGCATATTTGTATATTGAAGGATAGTGTACGTAGGAGGCTCAATGTCTCTCTGTTGCCCTATGATTGAATTCAGGACAACCCTGGCTGATCACTGGGTCCTCTCTCTTTGAATCAGTGTCCTGGCCATGGATGGGAGGGCGTATCTGTAGAGTATGTCAATGGAAACCATTGTGGATGGTTTCCTTGGCCTTACTTATCATGCTTATTTATGGTCTTTGCAAACTTGTCCTTCAAATTCATTGTAATCCTAATAAAATTATCTCCATGATTTGTTGTGCTTCTTATTTGAGTACTTAGTGTGCAAATCCTTTCAAACCCTTTTCTCTCCTGCAATATATATATTGACTGTGCACTGGTGCTCAGTTTGCCCGACTTGGAAAGTCATGTGTGTCTCAGATATTGTCAACATGGCAATTAAAATCATTCAATTTCTGCAGTGAAGTATGTGTCACTGTAATTTTCCTTGTACCATAATAAAGTCATGAAATAGATTATCCCAGATGAAAGATTTCTTCTGATCATTTTGATTCCTGAGCCTTGAGACTTTGCCACTCTACAGGTGATACTAAGAGTCACCAACTGGGGAATCACTGCCATTGTTGGACAGAGCACAGCATGTCCCATGCTATAATCATGTGTCATCTGTAGAAACAGATCTGCCCAGGATGCACAAAGACTCTGTCACTCTCTGGGGACGATTCAGCACCTGAGCTGCCCCTCCTCCCATATCTAACTGACAGTCCTATCCATACTTAGAGACAGTGTCTGCACTAGGGAAGATCCTTCTTATTCCAGGATTATGACCCCAGTGAAACCCAGGGAGGAGAAACATTGAAACCCTATCCCTCCCGGTGCCCTTTTATACTGGAAAACTCTTTGAGAAACAGGATAGAAGTAAGAAAACCATGCGTATAAGCATCAAGGATAGTTCCAGGTACTGACATCTCTAATTAAGTCATTAGCCTTGCTGGTATTTGTTGGTGCTTCCTTCAATTCTGTTTTACTGATTTAGGGCACAGGCACAGCACACTCAGCCCCTCCCACCAGCTGCTCTTATTCTCCACTCTACAGTGTTTTCTGTGGTATTCACCATTTGCATCCTGAAAGATCACTGAATTTCTGAGCCTGAATTAATTTAGATGCATCAAGACTTATTTCCGAGTGAGGAAAGCTTTTGAATAGTATACATACATATATATTGTTGACTAAGCTTCATGTAAGTTTCCTGGTACCTCACCTGTTGTTCACAATGTCCTATGCACAGGTGCTGTGCCGGCAATCCTAAATAGTGTTTGAGTTCATCTTCATACACCTTAATATGAGCAAAGAGTAGTGACTCATGCACACAGAGGAAAGGAAGGAAGGGTGCAGACACTGGAGGGATGAGAAGGAACTGAAGAGAGGGAGTACTAAAGATGTCTTCTACCAAAACTGCTCTCAGGAGTACTAAGATCTAGGGATCCAGGGATCTAGGGATGTCAGGCGTACAAATAACTAAAGTAGAAAGGTGTGCAGAACTCCATGCTGCCTCTGCAGTTACAGAATCTGAGAAAGGCAGGTCTGTGCAGGAATTTTATGTGCTGGTGTAGGAATTACTAACCCATGAGCAGGCACACTGGGGAGAAGGAACGCGCCATGGAGCCTGCTTCTGTGAGGAGCTGAGACATAGGAGATTGTTGCATACTTGTGAGGCTGTGGTACCAATGCAGGTGGTGTGCTTTCGTGCAGATTAGGATATGATGCCTTTTTATTCCCATACATTTTGTACTGAAGCCCTCTCCAATGGGTCATTTACCAATCAAGATCCAACTCCAGGTGACTGTGCTATTGGTATGGCAATGACATAGAAACACGCAATAGGAAAGGATCCCAAATTCTGTGGGTATGGCTGTGTTGTGTGGTTTTCCTGCACTTTCCCCTCATTAATAGGCAGTTTTCCACTAGACCCACAAGTCATCCACATACAACCACATTCCTGGGAGAAGAATTGCAGGCATGGATTTCACTACTGAGTACGTCTGCAGGAATTGTTGGACAACCTGTGGTCTGGTGTGTTGCTCATCATGCTAGTTCTTGCCCATTTAGCACATGTCATGTCTTCTGTCTCCTCTGTCTGGCTCTACTCACCATGAAAGCAACGGCAGGCACTGAGAGAGAACCCAGCCCTCCATGGTCTGGACCCTGATATTTAAACAATTTGACATAATGATATTTCTTGTTTTCACCACAATGTTGGTGGAAATGTGGTACTCAGAATTTCCAAAACATGAATCCTTTCTCCCTTCTTTCACCAGTGGCCTTAGCCAAGTTGAAAATCCAATCAGATGATTAAGTACTTCTGGCAGAGGTCTGATTAGGAAGTGAACCATGGGAGAAAAGGAACTTCTTTCAATTTATGTTAATTCTTACATTTCTCCTCACCCTCCCTTCCATCCTATCCTCCTTCCTTCCATTCTTCCTTGTTCTTTCTAATTTTTATATTTATTTATTTTTGTCACTGGAATTTAAACCCAGAGATGCTTTCCCACTAAGATGAACTCCCAACATTTTTTAATGTTTTAGTTTGAGTCAGGGACTTGCTAAATTGCTTAAGACCTTGCTAAACTACTGAGATATTTTGGGGATGTGCAGTCCTCCAGGCTCAGACTCCAGAGTCAGTGGGAAGAATAGTTAGCACTAGCAAACAAGGCCTCTTTTATATTTGAGAAAAAGAACAGGATACACCTACCAGAGAGTCATTGAGAGTGTCTGGGGCTCAAGAGGGAACTGAGAATGGGAGCTGTCATGAGTCCGGTGTGATGGAATTTTGACCCTCAAGAAGGCCAGGACCAGAGGCTTAGGCTTATGCTGCTTAACTGCCGGCCCTTCATCCTAGATTGAATATCAGAGCACAATCAAATGGACAGTGACTTTACCCACTAATACCAACACTTAAGACAATTCTCAAACTATTTTGGAACTGGTTCAAGGAACTCTCTCCCTTTTATTATGAGGACCTAATGGCCTATCCCATATGATCTCAAGATATGAAGACATTCTCTTTCCATTTCAACCCTCCTAAAGGATTATTCAACTTTTTCTTATGTGAGATTTCGGGGGTAAGTTCACTATGTTCCTGGATTCAAAGAGGCACAATGCCTGTGATGAGTCTAAGAAGCTAATTTAAAAAATGGAGAAGAGGATTTCAGTAAAACATATTAATGTTTACATTCAAGAATATATCTTAAACATCATCATTACTCTTGCTTTAGAAATACTTCATGTTCTATGCCTGTATAACTCATGTATTTTTATTGGTATTACATTTTATTTGTGATAATGAATCATGTGTGATTTTCCATTTGCTGTGGGAAGAAAAGCTGTGGTGGGTAGGAGAACGAGGCTGTCCCAAGTCCAGAGACCTGCTAAGAATCAGGGTTTCTTCATTCTAGATGGATGCCTGGCCAGGAAGTATGTTTGGAAATTTGAACCAAAGGTGTTGCAGAATGAATGAACTGATCTACCATGTAGGAGGGAATGCTGAAACAAAAGTCCCTCCAGTGCTGCCATATTTCTTGCCATAACAAAGCACAGTCAATGAGTTCTTTTACCATGGTTTTTGGTTTAGTACAAAAATATTTTATTTTACGTTGGAGTATTACTTAATGAAGTCCTTGTCTTCATTTTCACCTTTGAAGATACTCCTGATTTTTACCTGCCCAACATCAATATTCCTTTTTAACTACTGTACTCATATTCTGAATCTTTTCATAAGCTTTATTTCATGTAATAGTGTTTCTAGTACTTAGAGTTTCCCTTTATGAGGCCACTGTGCTCCACCAAAACACCAATTTGGCTATTTTGCACTCGTGGCAGTGATACATGTCCACGTTTATATTCTCCCAGTTTTCTGGAAATATGTTCTATTTACCAGAATTGTAGGCAAGGATGGTGCACATAAAGAACTTTAAGTGATATTCAATGACCACATCAGAAGGAAAGACAACCCACATCATCAGGTCAGTGGTAAGTTTTATGTTTGCAAATGCTGATGAGAGAGGTGACATTCTCCACAGGAGGCAAATTAGTAACCAAGCACAACTGATCATCTGCAATTAATCTGACAATGAGAAATTTCTCAGCCAAAATCTGTGCATTGGTTCAAATAACTGAAAATTTTAAAACAATTCATAAAAACAATACATAAGATCTTTAAACTATAGTTCAACTCACAAGCACTGTTTATGTACTTGGTCTTTCACCGTACACAAGCTATCAAATTTTTTCCAACAGCCTAGGTATTATGATGTTTTCAAATAAATATGTATGTCCACTTGAGTGTAGTATACTATGCACATGGAATAGAATAAAGTTTTTTGTGTTTAGAATGTAAAAATGGTTAGTGAATGATTTAAATGTTTTCAAATTAATGAGTAGTTTTATATGGAGAATATTGAGAAATTTCAATGTTTTTACAACAAAAATATCACATCCATATTAAGATTTATTGAAATAGAATGATGAACAAGGCAATATCACACACAGCTCTACATGTGCTAAATGTTTGTTAACTCACAGCCCAAATGGAGTCTGTCAACAATGTGGACAATGACCAACTGGCTGATTCTATGTGAATGGACGGGAGAAATAGATTAAATCACAAGAATGTCACGTCTGTGGGACAGGTCTTATGGATTTCTTGAGCACTAGACACTGCAAAATGACTCACACTGGAGAGTGGCCATCTGTATATCCTCCATGTGGATAACACAATGGAACAGTAACTGGAAAGAAGCAGCATAAATATCATTTTGTGGGAAAAGCTTCAATTACTGTTCTGAGCTTAGACACCACATGGGGCTGGACACTGTCTAGAAACCACAAGAATGCCATCTGTGTGGCAACACCTTCTAAAAATCTTATCCCCTAAGGCTTCCTGAGATACCGTGCACAGGAGAGAAACCATGTGAATATCATGTGTGTGGGAAAGCCTTCAGCAATACTCTATCCTTACAAAATGCAAGGCAACTCACACTGGACAGAAGCCACTCAGCTTCACCTCCATAGGACATCATAGAGATCATTTATTAACAGGTCAAGCCTACTAAAGCACAAGCAGATGCATACTGCAGAGAAACCACACCAAAACTATGTACGCGCTTTTGATTATAGAAAACATGAGACAACACATATATATGAGAAAGCCCTCAGCCTATCCCTTGATTTCAGTCACCATCAGAGATCACATTAGATTTACGATGCAAATATTGTTAGCCTTTAATCACAACACGTTCTTAAAGGAATTCATTCTGAAGAAAAATCATGTGAACATTCTCCATATTTGAAAATCTTCCATTTCTTTTTTCGTATCCTGTAGTTTTCATTGTAAAACACTTTCACCTCTTTTGTTAGTTTTATTCCCACATATTTTTTTGAGGCTACTGTGAATGGTGTAGTTTCCCTAATTTCTAGCCCAGAGGATTCACCACTTA
>JAJEJO010051037.1:0-12133 GCA_020662805.1 Glaucomys volans | reverse complement strand
TGTTGTGAAGTTAAAATGTAATTATTTTTTATTTGGACATCCAATTGTCATAGCACCATTTGTTTAAGAGACTGTTCCCCACTGGATGGTCCTGGCACACTTAATGAAAAATAATTGACCATGAATGTATTCATGGGTATTTTTCTGGACTGTCAGTTCTATTCCATTTATTTGTATGTCTGTCTATATGTATTTATGTATGATTTATTTATTTACTGATTGGTTTATTGCAGTGCTTGGGATTGAACCCAGGGCCCTCTGCATGCTAGGCAAGCATTTTATCACTAAGCTATAAACCTAGCTCCTGTTTATCTTTATATCAATACCACATTATTGTAACTACATTAGCTTTAGAGCAATTTTTCAAACCTAATATGAACTTTCCAACTTTGTTCTTTGTCGATATTGCTTTGGCTATTTTAGGTCCCTTGAAATTTTTTTCAAAATTTAGTTTTTCTATTTCTGCAGAAAAGATGTTGGAATTTGGTAATATTGCACTGAATCTGTAGATCACTTTCGGAAGTATTGCCAGTTTAACAATATTAAGACTACAAATACCATAAATGTATAATATCTTTCCACCTTGTCAGGTCTTCTTTCTTTCAAAAACGTTTTATAATTTTTAGTGTACAAGTCTTACACTTGTTGGTCAAATTTATTGCTAAGAAGTTGATACTTTTAAAAGTAAAATTGTTCTCTGAAATTCAGTTTTGGGTTATTTTCTACTGCAAATACATACAAATGGTTTTCAGTGTTGATCAAGTATCCTACAACACTGAAAACTTCATTTATTATGTATAATATTTTTATTGCTGTGGATCCTTTAGGAGTTTCTATATATGAGATCATGTCATATGTAATTATAATTTTACTTCTTTTCTCAATTTGGATGCCTTTACTTTTATTACTTAATGCTCTATCTACAACTATCAGTAAAATGCTAACTAGAAGTGGTAAAAGCAGGCATCCTTTTCTTTTTCTAGCTTTGGGTAGAGTGAAGTTCAGCCTTTCCCCACTGACAAATACTAGTCTTAGGTATTTAATAAATGCCCTTTACCAGACAGAAGAAATTTCTGTCTATCTCTAGTTCATTTAATATTTTTTATGAAAGATATTGCTCATCACTTTTATATTAGAAACATTTTCCCCTAATTCTTGCACTGCATGTTATAGAAAGCATTTTATAAAGTAAATCCACAGTCACTAAAGAGGCATTAATATTAACATTGCAGAAAAAATTACACAGAATATTCAGGACTCACCCATGGCATCACTGCAGGATATAGAAGTGAAACAGCAACACAAACAAGAACCTGAGGATCCCAGTCAGAGACAGGAGAGATAATGCCCTTTCCATTCCTATCTACAACTTAAGAGAAGGCAAAGTGCAGCCCATCCCGAGAACATGCTGTGAGCAACTACCTTACAGAACAATGATGAACCGGTATACTAGTAATTTAGAGTAGGTCAACCATTACCCTGAGACATCACAACTCAAAACAAACATGTATTTTCGTATAACTTCTGTAGGGCAAAAATTTGGGAGCAACTTCTCTGGGTGGCTCAGGTCTATAATGAGGCTGCTATGAAGGTGTTGGTTGCAGTTGCAGTTATCTGATGGCTGGGCTGGATCAGGAGGGCCCTCCTCCAGGATGACTTACTCCTGCCAATGTTGGCAAAGACCTTCTACTCCATGTCATACCAGCCACTTGACGGGGCTGAATGACTTTACGACATGGCAGTTGGCTTCTCCCAGAAAAAGTGGGAGCCAGAGGAATCTGTAACGCCTTTTTTGACAAACTTAAAAGTCACCCAAAGTGACTTCACCACATGTTATTTGTTAGAAGAAAGTCACTAAATTTAGTTCGTACTCAAGGAGAAAGGAATTAAGATCTACCTTTGTTAGTTGTTATTTGTGGACATATTTAAAAACCCCCACATTGAAAAATGCAGACACCTCCTGCCTATGCAATAGTCTGACACAGCACAAAATAAACACTCCAAAAATAGAAAATAAAAATCCTCTATCGAAACCCAGTAAAACTATTTACACAGAACCTTACAAAGATAATACAGAAGACAGAAGAATATGACACATTACTAACTCCCAGTTATGTGATGCATTGAAAACATTGAAAATGCAAATGTAACTAGGTTATGGATTTTTTCCTTAAAGGACTACTACTACTGTGAAATGAGAAAACCAAATGAATCTCTGTCTTGGAGTAAATCTTTTGAAATTTTAAGGGATGTGAAGTTTGTGAAATTGAACTAGACATAAAAATAGCTATCAAGGGTGCAGTGATAAAAATGGAATAGCTTTGGTTACTTGGTTCTTCCTTTTAGTTAAAGGATCCCAAAAAAGAGGCAAGAAGGCTTATTTGTGTCTGTCACTGTCAATCATGTTATAGTATTGTTTTTAGTAACTAAAAGAGCTCATGATCATAAAATGAAGTTCCCTGTACAATTTCAGAGAACTTCTCATGCTACACATCTGCTTTTAGGTCCAGTATTGCTAAGAAATGGATCAGTAGTGCTTAGTGAAATGAGCATTTTGAATATGAAAACTGCTACACTTATTACCAGCCTAATAACAAAGTGTTGGCTCATAGTGATAAAAATGTTATTTTGTGGAGTAAAAATTTTAAGTCAATATATTTTAGACTTTCCTAAAATACTTCCTTGAAAAGATCAATATTTATCATACCCCTTTCCAGACATGTGAAAACTGATTGATTAGTGTGAATTTAGGGGAAAATGTGCAAAACGTCAGGAAGTAATCCTGTGAGTAATTATTGCACATAAAAGACCTCCTGTTGTCAACTGTCAGTTACACTGAGGAAAATTACTCATACCATCCTGCACCTGTCTTTTTAGCACTGTTCATTCTGCTTTATGTTTTGCAGGACTAGCATATTAAAATTCTGGAAACACTGAAGGGTAAAAAGTTTATATAGTTTCCTCATCTACCAGTCAGATTGGTCTACACAGACTCAGTGCTGGCTGCAGGTCAGGAACTCATCTGGGGCTTCCAGAGCCTCAGTTCCTTCTGTGGGAAAATAACTTCCTGGGCTTCTTCCTGAAATTAGGACTGAGTTTCAAGAAAGATTAATCCAAGATATGAAAGCAGAAAATGCAGATCTTGAAGCTCAAGCGTTGTTTCAACTGCCTTCTATTAGTCAGATCATGCAGAAAGGGCTTGCCCAGCAAGCAGGGGAGGCGTTCTTTGATACAGATGTGGCGAGGTCCCTTTATAAACTAGCCTGTGGAAAGGGTGCTCGAAGAAAATCTTTCCCAGTCCTGAGATCCTTCATGCTCCTGTACAGTACAGTGTCTCTGAGCAAAGACATTTATAAAATGTTTCTAAGGCGACAGAGACATTGCAATGTAGTAAAGAAGACATACCACTCTCTCCAGATGTCCCAGGGCAGTAAAGGTAAAGACCTTTCCTTTTCTTCCCCTCCTAGGAGATTTGCTTACATTCTAGAATAAAGATAGGTCCTCAGTCTGTCTGTCTCTCTCTCTCTCTCTCTCTCTCTCTCTCTCTCTCTCTCTCTGTGTGCGTGTGTGTGTGTGTGTGTATGTGTGTGTAATACGTATCTATCTCATTTATTGGAAGGAATGATAGGCAGTCCTATATGAGATCAGAGTTTCTGAATTTGGGATTTTTCTCTCCCTTCATATACCCAACTGCATGTATAGAACCCTCAGACTCTCTCATCATGACTTTGCTTTGGCTGATCTTTCCTGCAAGTAAGGTAAAACTTAGAGCATTCATGCCTTCTGATTTAACAATAGGAGATTGCTTTGTGGCCACATTTGCAAATACTATCTACCACACTCATAAATAGACTGTCAACATTGGGAGCAGGGAACAAAGGGAACAGGATATGAAGGAACATTTTTTACTGATCTAACTGGATTAGTAATCTCAGATGGAAATCAAAAGTTAAGGAAAATGTCTAAGGAACAGATTCGTTTTGGAAGGAGAAGTTACTATGAAACTTTGTGGGCTGGGAGGTGGCTCCGTGGTAGAGTCCTTGCCTAGCATGTGAAACCCTGGGTTCATTCTCCAGTGCCATGGAGGAAAAATGTAACATTCTTTATGGTCATATATATTCACAGAAGAGAAAACTGAATTATTCCCTGGGATCCCTAATGTGAGGTGAAAGAGGATATACTACAGGTTACTGTCTCCAGCATATTCTAGAGGTTATTTGAACAGCCCAGTTTCTAAAAAAAAAAAAAAAAAAAAAAATAAAAAAAAAGCAAAATTACATTCATAGATACAGCAGGTAAATTTTATTAAATAGTGAAGTTCCAAATTTCAAAAAGAGTTGGTTTGGGTTTGTAGTCAAAAAAAGACCTATCATAACCAGTCTATTCCTTCTTTGTTAATCCTTGTGATGTGGCTTCCTGTCTGCTGATATTAAATATCAATTCTAGTGTTTCTTTTCCTAGTTTTTCCTTTGTATCTTTACTAAGACATTAGCTACAAACTACCACTATGAGAATTGTTGCCTGTGCTTACTTTCTTCATTAAATTAGGAATCTCTGGAATTCAGAATAATATCTTAGCCACTTCCCTGCCTATCAAATTAACACGGTATTTTGAAGAGAGTGGGTGCTCAATGTTTAGAAGCCCTAACAACTCCCCAATAATCATATCAGTCAAGAGCTACAACTGCTGCTTTTTATGAATGGTTAATGTTAATTGCCTACATTTTATTCTTAATTAATACCAAATATAAAATTTTAATGGCATACTGTTCTGCATTATACTGTCTGCACATATTTAAAGCCTGTTGTCTATTGATCATTTGTTTGAATGCAGATAGTCAATTATTTAAATGGTCTACTACTGGTGTAAAGCCATCCAAAAAAGAAAGAGCAAAACTACAAATTATACTGTGCCTAGAAACCTGCCCTCCTTCCACTCCCAGACCTGCCCAGCACCACACGCTTTGTCTACTGGCTTTACCATATTTGTCTGTTTTCTCTCCAAGGGCATCAACTGTGCCATCTGGATGCAGACGGACAAACCCTCCAGTCAGCCTGTTGTAGAACTGAAGGGTATTTCCTTTCATAAACTTCCAGCTTTCTGCAGCCCACTAATAATAAAAACAAAACAAATAAAAATACCATGTGAGAAGATACCAAGAGAAGAAATTAAAAAGTAACATCTCCAGTAATATTACATCCTGTTCAAACACATCAAATAGTTATTTGAACACCGTTTGTACTAAGTAATTTAAAGCTCAAAGCAATATCTTACTGTTTCTTTCCTCTGAAGTTCTAGCTTCTTCCCTGAGAAGATAAAGGAGAGGACCATGAATTTCAGCAGTTTCATGCTTTCTTCCAACATCGTAAAACATAATTTTCCAAGAAATATTTGTACATGACACTCACTTGCAGAGAAGATGCTGTTAGTCCTGGCATACAGTTCTCTGACAATTTTACCATCATCTTCCCCTTGATCCAGCCATCTGTGGAAAGAAAAGTGCCTCGATTATTTTCAGGCTTAAATCTACTCAAACTAATGGCAATTATCACTCTAGTCAGAAAAAAAAAAATGGATGGCTGGATCTGGGAAGAGTCCTGTATCTAGTTGATAAAGGCAGAATAGGACAGAATGGAAAAGGAAAGCCTAGGATGACTGTAAGAGAGCAAGGAAGGAGAATCTGCTACCTGGGAAGGAGCAGACAGTATATCCATTGGACCAATTGTATTATCCTGCTCTTTGGCCACAAACTACAATTCTGACTCCAGTTATTTCACTACTCGTTCCATGAGGAAAGAGGCAAAATGAGTTTTGACAGGGACAAAGCAATCACCACTATGGGCAAAATAACTAAAAAGTCAAGACCTATTGACAATGAGTCAGCAATGCAAAATTTATCAAGCACATTTATTATTTTTGAAACTAATTTGGGACCAAGTTAAACAGAAGTATTTTTCTTGTCAGAGATTTTTACTCTCTCACTCTTTCACTCTACATATTTCACTAACATGTAGAGAGAAATAAAAAATTTTTAGATATGTTTTAATTTACTAATAAATATTGATATAATCAGGAATTATAATAAACATAATAAATAAATTTCTCCATAGAAGCACCAGTCTTTAAGATTAAGGTTCATAAAAGTGATGCAAAAAAGTATCTATTACCAGGAATAACTCAATAAGCTATCTAATTCTCAAAAGTACGTGCACAAGAAATTGACTAATATGAATCTGTTCAATGTAAAACACATCTACAAACCTGTGACAGAAGAAGGCATATTCATGATTTTTTGTGGGATCCTTGACCACAACATCATCAAGAAACCAGCCATTTCCTAAACACAAATGGAAGAAAGAAAAATGTAATGTGAATACATATGGTCCAGAGATTACTTCAAGTTTTGGGAAATTTGGTTCTTACTTCCAAACATATGCAAAGGTCTAGTGCAACATAAAGCTTTAGAATTTTAAATAAAACAAGTTATAACAGAAATAAACTGTATGAAACATTGAAATCTATGTCTTATAAATTTACAACAAGCACAGCATTAGTTTAAAACTTCATATTTTTATAAATATTTTAACATGATTTTCCAAATAAATGAAAATAGGATAATTCTTCCATTGCTCTTTATTTTATAAACCATGTTGATAATCTTGAACTAAATCTTCTAAAGAATATACATTTGATGACTTAGAAATACTTTATATTTCCAGAAAATTATTAAAGTTTATTAAAGTTTACATGGACTAAATTTATATAAATAAAATAAATGTTTTGATCAGATAAAAAAGAACAGTTATTCAAAAACACTGTTTGTGACTGGAAGTCGGGATGGGTCTTCACTGAGGAAGACATAAGTAATAATTATTGCCATTGACATCTCACATGTGTGTTTTCTTGAGTTCACAAAAAATTTTGGAATATGTGTACTAATTTGATCCTCATAATTATATTATGACAGGTATTATTATTCTTGGCTCTCCAATTAAATGCCAAAGACTGGCAGAGTAGATTGAAAAACAAGACCCAACTACATATTATTTTTAAAACACTCATCTTGCAAGCAAAGACAGTCACAGGTTGAAAGTAAAAGGATGGAAAATGATATTCCATGCAGATAGAGCCTAAAAGCAAGCAATAGTAGCTACTTTTATATCCAACAAAGGAGATATCAAGTCAAAATTAATCAGAAGAGACAAAGAGGGTCACTTCATAAAGGTAAAGGAAAAAAAATCCAACAAGAATACATAATAAAAATGAATATTTATGCCCCAAACACTGGTATACCTAACTGCATAAAACAAACACAACTCAACATGAAAACCTACACAGACCCCAATATAATAATATTGGGTAATTTCAACACACCTTTCTTACCAATAGATAGGTCATACTGACACAAAATCAGTAAAAACTCTTTAGACCTAAAAACCATAATAAATTAAATGGAGTTGACAGACATGTATAGAATATTTCATCCAATAACAGCTGAATTAATTTTTTTCTGAAAATGCTCATTGAATTTTCTCTGCATCATATTGTAGGTCACAGAGCAAGTCTTAACAAATAAAAAAACTATCATAAACTCTTGCATCTTATCAGATCATAATGGAATAAAATTAGAAATCAACAAGAAGATAACTCATGGAAACTACATAAAAATAAAGAGATTGAACAATATACTTTTGGATGATTAGTGGAAAAAAATGAAAATAGAACATAAAATTTAAAATTTTAAGAATCAAATGAGAGTAGAGACAACATACCAGAATTCATGGGATACTATGAAGGAGGATATAAAAGAAAATCTAAAAAGAAGACTGCCTGCATAAAAAATAAAAACAACATTAAAATTATCTCCAAAAAACTAATGATGCATCTCAAGTTCCTATAAAAACAAAAACAAACCAAACCCAAAACCAGTATAATGAAGTATTAAGATCAGAGCTGAAATTAATGAAGTAGAAAGTGGAAAAATAATACAAAGGATCAATGAAACAAAGAGTTGATTCTTTGAAAAGATAAATAAGATTGATAAACCCTTAGCCAAACTAACTAAAAGAAAGAGATGTCCCAAATTAGTGAAATGAGAAATAAATATGGAGATATCACAACAGACATATCTGAAATCCAGAGGCTCTTAAGAATTACCTTGAAATCTATATTCCAATAAATAGAAAATCCAAAAGAAATGGATAAATTTAGATACATAAAACTTACCAAAATTGAATCAAGAAAGCATAAACACACCAACAACAAGGAATCAACTTGAAGCACCAGTAAAAAGTCTTCCAACAAAGAAAAGCCCAGCTAAATCCTATCAGACCTTTAAATAAGAACCAATGCCAAATCTCCTTAAGTTACTCTATGAAATAGAAAAGAGGGAACACTCCTAAATTCATTCTACAAAGCCGGTATCACCCTGAGTCCAAAACCAGATAAGGACATGCCAAAGATAGAAAACTACA
The DNA here is from genome assembly GCA_020662805.1 of Glaucomys volans. Classification (NCBI taxonomy): domain Eukaryota; kingdom Metazoa; phylum Chordata; class Mammalia; order Rodentia; family Sciuridae; genus Glaucomys; species Glaucomys volans. The sequence continues at coordinate 3,658 of JAJEJO010051037.1, read as the reverse complement.
GACAAATATTCCTGATGAACATAGATGAAAAAATCTTTAACAAAAAACTAGCAATTTGTGTGTTCAAAAACACATTAAGAAGATGATAAATCATGATTAACTTGATTTCATTCCAAGGATGAAAGGAAGGTTCAACAAATGCAAATCAATAAACATAATTCATCATACAAATGGGATTAAGTACAATTATTACATGATCATCTCTAGAGATGCAGAAAAAGTCTTCACCAAATTCAACACCCATTAATTTTAAACTACTGAAGAAATGAGGGATACAAGTAACTTACATTAACATGATAAAGGCTATATATGAAAAACCCAAAGCCAACATCATACTGAATAGGGAAAAACTAGAAAACATTTCCTCTGAAGTCAGGAACCAGAAATGGATGTCCATGCTCACCACTCCTTTCCAACACAGCACTCAAAATTTTAGCCACAGCATTTAGGCAAGAGAAGGAAATAAAGAGAATAGGAAAGGAAAAAGTCAAATTATTACTGTTTGCAGATGATATGATCCTATATTTAGAAAACCCAAAAACTCAATCAGAAGATTTCTAGAAACAATAAGTGAATCCAGTAAAGTATCAAGATAAAAAAAAATCAACACACAAAAATCAACAACTTTTATATACATCAGTAATGAATTCACTGAAAAAGAATTCAGGAAAACAATTCCATTCACAACAGCCTTGAAAACAAAATAAAACAAACAACAACAAAATCCTAGGAATACATCTAACCAAAGAGGAGAAGGACCACTACAATGAAAATTATCCAACTCTAAAGAAAAAAATTAAAGAAGACATTAGAAGATAGAAAGACCTTCTATGTTCTTCGACAGACAGAATTAATATTGCTAAAATGGCCATATTACCAAAAGCAGTCTACAGATTTGATGCAAACTCCATCAAAATACCAATGATGTTCCTCCCAAATTTTTTTTAAAAGTCCTAAAATTCATATGGAAGAATAAAAGACTAAAATAGCCAAGGCAATTCTGAGCAGTAAAAGCAATGCTGGAATCATCACAATACCCAATTTCATATTATATTACAGAACTATTCCAACAAAACAGCATGGTATGGTAAGAATTAATAAATGGAATAGCATTAAATTAAAAGACTTTTTCACAGAAAAAACATGAAGAGACAGTCCTCACAGTGGGAGAAAATTTTTGCCAACTACTCTTCTGACAAAGGATCAATATACAGAATTTATAAAGAACTCAAAAAGCTTAATATCAAAAGTCAACCCACTCAATAATGGGAAATAAATGAAATACACAGACACTTCTCAAAACAAAAAGTACAGATGGCCAACAAATACATGAAATAATTTTTGACATCTTTAGCAATCAGAGAAATGCAAATCAAAACATTAAGATGTCATCTCACTTCAATGAGAATGAAATCATCAAGAATACAGATAATAATAAATGCTGGTGAAGATTTGGGAAACAAGTAACACTGGTACTTTGTTGGAAGGACCATATATTAGTACAACCACTGTGGAGTCTTAGTCCTCAGAAGACTAAGAATGGAACCACCATATGACTCAACTCAACAATTCCTCAGTATTTGTCCAAAAGCATTAAAGTGAGCATAATTATAGCAACACAAGCACAGCCATGTTTATAGCAGCACAATTCACAACGCCCAGGTCATGGAACCAGCCCACATGTTGGTCAATGAATGAATGCACAAAGCAAAGTGGTACCTATGCACAATGGAGTTTTACTCAGCTTATAAAGAATGAAATCATGTCATTTTCAGGAAAATGGATAGAACTGGAAAACATCATACCAAGTAAAATGCACCAGACAGAAAATCATACACGGAAGCTATAGAGAAATTCTACTTATCTCTCATATATGGAAGCTACAGAAAAATTCTACAGATCTTCCTTATCATAAAAATAAAAGGGAGACCAGTAGAATAAGGAGTAGGAATTAGGGAAAGGGAAGAGGGAAGGGAAAAGAGAGAAATGAGGGAATGAATTAGACCAAATTATGCTAGGTGAAGGCATAAATAGACCACAACAAAGCCTAATAAGTCTAATTATAATTCACCAAAATATATTTTAGAAAATAATACTCTAAATTAACAAGTTGGCATAAAACTATTTATGTACAAATATATTGTCTACATTTTTCCCCATAAGTGAGAAAGACCCAGGACTGAAATTAGAACTAGAAAAGATGAGTTCATAAAGAAAGCCAAGCTATCTCCACAAGGATTAGGCAGAAAGACTAGAAGCCAACAAAGTAATATTAAATTCCACTGAATGTCTTACTTTCTTAATATAATGCACAGAATAAGTAGTTTTATAATATCATTTATAATAACATTAATCATTACTTAATATAATGTTTATTTTATACTGAATTGGATTTTTAAAAATAGACCAAAATTGGCATTGAAACAATGTAAAATTTCAGCATCGACTTAAAAAAACACTACAAGTAATTTAGTCTATGCATTTTCAATCTTCTTCTATGCTTATGTACAGCATTTCTATGTGTCATCAAAATGTATCCTGTTATATAACAGGTGCTCTGCTGTGGTACGTGGAAGCTATGTGCTTCACACACAGTTTCCTTTTCCTAATTACAAAAAAGGATGACATTTCTCAGTCTTTCTTGAAATTATGTAGAGATCCATGTGACTCATTTCTTGCCAATGGAATGAGAACAAAAATAATATACATCACTTGCAGAACTAGCCTTTACATAAGTCCTTCAAGACTCTCTGACCAACTCCACCATCTGTGGTGACCTTGGAAGCCATACAGCACCTGAAGCCTCTGCAAGCTGACTGGACCCTGAGCTGTGATTCACTGCGTGAAAGGCTGCCTGAGAGAATTTCAAACTTGCATTAGACTGCTATGGGAACAACAAACCAGCCTGGGCTGTGCGAAGCCTCTCAGCATTTGAGGTAACTTGTTATTCCAGCTAGTGAGCATTAATCACCTAAGCCATGTACCTACATTGTTCACTTGACATTATACATGAGTATTTCTACATTTTTTCTAAATATTATTAGCCATTGCTTTTAAAGTTCTGTAGCATTTCTGGATACTGATGTAACACATACAATATATTTCCTATAATCATCTGAGCCTGGTACTTTTGTTGAGGAATACTTCTTTAATAAAGTTCTCTATTTCTTCTTTACCCTATTTAAACTTTGCATCTCTACCAATTTTGGTAACCAGTAGTTTTATTGGAAATTATACATTTAATTAAAGCTTTTAAAAATGTACCTGCACAGAGGCCTAAAAAGTCTCTAGTATTTTTTTTTCCTGTTTTAACAGCTACTTTTCCATTGTCATTTCTCATTTTGTATATTTGTGCTTTCACTCTTTCATGTTAGCTAGTGGCTTGTCTATTTTGGTAATTTTTCAAAAAAACTTAAAAATAAAGCAGTTTCAAGACTTATACTGCTTTCAGGTCTAAGTCCCTCTAAAACCATGATACCTAGAATCAAGTAAGTACTTTGATTATGAAACCAGATACTCAGCTTCCTAATTCATGACAGATCACATTCTTTTCCTGTCATACCTCATACAGTTGACTCACACTGAGCTGTCAATCAAAATCCCTAAGAAATTTTTATATCATTTTGATGTTAAATCATATCTCCTACATTTACATACT
>JAJEJO010051034.1:21989-33820 GCA_020662805.1 Glaucomys volans | reverse complement strand
CTCCTCCTCCTCCTCCTCCTCCTCCCTCCTCTCCTCTAGGGCTCCTCCTCCACTCTCCTTCCTCCCCTTTTCAAGAGCTCCTCCTCCTTGCACTCCTCCGTTCTCCTGCTGCATCTCCATCTGGGCACCATCATTGCAGAAGCAGTTCCTCCCTTTGGAATGGCCCAGTGTCTCTGTCCCGCTGACCACATCCCCGTAGGTCCACCTGTAGGTCCTCTGTTCTGTCCCACTGGAGTTTTGGACTTGATGGGCCCCAGCTTTGGAGGTTTGGGAATAACACGCTTTGGTCTTTTGCCCTTGTTCTTCTCTCAAATTCATGCTGCCCATTGTGCCTTCCATGTAGATCCCGGAATCATCTCGTCAGTGTCTAGAGCCCCCAGCCTGCTGGGATTTGGTCAGGAGTGTTTGGAGCTATGGATCAGCTTGGCGTCATCTGACATTTTAGCAACGTGGACCCCTGCAGTCCATGAACATGGTACATCTACTTAGTCCTTTAGAAATTCTTTCGGTGATGTTTTAGAAGTCCAGTTCCAGTGCAGTCAGCACCGGAGAGATAACTGACTCGACGCTGGACCCCTGTCTTCATCTGCCTGTCCCTCTGGGGTTGGCTCCTCCGCTCTCCACGGTGTGGAAAGTTGGACTCTCCATGCCTTGGCCAGTGTTCCTTCCTGTTCCCTGGGAGAGATGGCCTCATGTGCCCTGCACAAGGCCATGGAAGACTTGCAGGGGAGGCAGGCTTCCACCCCAATCCTCTGAACTCCCTCGGATGGTGGGCTCCTCACGGGCCTCCCTGACTCTGCCTACTGTTCACTCTACACAGTGGCCGCGGCATCCCTTCAACTAAACATTACGTATCAGTCCCTGGCTTGAAACCCTCAGTTCTCTCCACTCTGACTAGAATAGAGCTCGAGTCACCACCTGGACTGCCCACCAGTCAGGATGCAGCCTCACCCCCGTCTCTGCCTCTCCTTCCTTTTCACCCCCATCCTGACGTGTTGGTCCTACTTCTTGGACACTCAGCGAGCCTTCCTGAGACCATCCATGGCCGCTCTGTCCTCAACAGGAGCTTCCTCATCCCCTCCGTCCCTCACACCCCCACATCCCTGGACCGCTGGCCTCGGTCAGCAGAGGGTGGAGTTGCTCCCGACTGACACTGGGCTCAGGACCAGCAGGTGCACCATGAGCAGCTGCCACAGAACAAATGGCCCCACCCACAACGGAAACGGCCACTTGCAGCAGGATCCTGGGTTCCGTGGGTGACGTGTCTGTAGAGAGCACAGTGGGGACACCTCTTGAATCTGGGAGGTGCTTCCCTGTCTGGCTGCTGGCCGGGGCCTCAGCCACGGGACAGCCCCGTCACTCCCTGTCTGCTCGGCTTCTCCGCAGACAGCCTGGGCTCCAGGCTCAGACTGCCTCATGTCTACTGCACTCAGCAGCTGACCAGACCCAACCTCTGGAGCGGGGACTGTCCATGCCACAGGGTAAGTGGGGCACATGGGATCCCTGTGGATGGCAGCCACTTTGGGAAGTGCCGTCTGCTGAGATGTGCAGGTAGAAACTGGCCGGTCTCCCTGGCTGGAGCGCCAGATGGAGCAGCGGCTCGAGGTCGCTGGTGGCCTGGTGTGGGTGTGAATCGGTGAGCTCCAGCTCAGGGGTGCGCCAGGCCCAAGGCCCATGGGACCAGCTCCCCCGTCTGTCAGGTGCCCACGCGAGGCCTGGCGGGAGGAGCTCCGTTCTCTGCGTGCTGGTGGGTGGTGTCTCCAGCCTGGCCACTGAGTCTGCTCAGCCTCCCGTCCTGCAGACCCTTCCCCACACGTTCCACAGGGCTGCCCGTTTCTGAGGCTCCACTCATAGGCAGGGGGATCTGGGGACGGCTCTCTGTGGCTTGGGGGCCTCTCTCTGCCAGCTGGGACAGGGCCACCCGTGATGGTCTGTGCTCCCGAGTCTCCAGGCCTGGGCTAGCCGAGGACCACACCCACGGGCACTCCAGGAACGTCCTTGGCTCTGGCACCGGTTTGGCATGGCCTCCCCTGGCCAGGGCTGGAGGCCTGGGCGCTTCCACAGGGACTGGCGGCGATTCCAGCTCCCGTCTCCTCCCTCCTGGGCTGTTCCCCGTCCCACCTAGGACAACCGCAAGTGGTCTCCAGGTCCAGAGCCCCCAGGACGGGGTCTTGTGCACCCCAGGGCCTCCCCATCTCAGAGGTACCTGAACTCTCCCAGCTGCTCACACCGCGCACAGCGCAGCTGCGGCTGACGGCCTCCTTCCCAGCACCAGGGCTTCAGGACCTGGCCTCTGCCTCCTCCCTGGGGCCAACCTCCCTCCCGGATTCCTCTCCCTGCTGCCCTCAGCCCCCAGGACTTTCCTCCACCCCTGGAGCCTCCTGCTCCCACCCACTGGGCCTCCAGAGCTCCATGGCCTCCACACCAGCCTCTGCCTCCCCTGCTGCTCCGTGCCTGCCACTCCCTCTGCCTGGCGCTCCCCAAGTCTTGCTCAGCCCGCTCTGGGCCAGGCCTGCCCTGACCCCCTTCGTCTCCTCTCCTCCCACCTAGCCGCACACTGTCTTCCTCCTACGGCCCCTCCCTGGAGGCCCAGCGGGAAGGCACTGTCCACCCTAGCGGTTCCGCTGTGCTGGGTTCCAGCACTGGCCTCAGCACCCGCCATGGACCCGCCATGGTGCCAGGGCTCTGGAGGGTGCTGCACATCTGGCCCTGAGGTCCTGGAAGTCGCCCTGAAGCGCCTCGCTCTGTCCTGAGGACCCGGGGCCCCAGGCCCTGCCCATGTCCTGAGCCTGCAGCCCGAGGCTCCCCAGGGCTGTTCTGCCCAGAGACGACCAGAAACAGGCCCAGGGCGGATTGAGGACGGGCTTCCTGCCGCCTCGCTGGGCTCTGAGCCTGGCCAGCTCTTCACCACCCTCCCCAGCTCACAGCCAGCCCACTGCACTGTGATCGGCCTGCAAACCAGACCCTCGGCTCGTCTTCTGCTACGGTGCGAATTCAGGCTCTTTCTGGAATGACTCGCAGTTAGGCATCCTGAGCACCCGCTGGAGGCCTCGCAGGCCCTCCCAGGAGCCCGGCGGCCAGTGCTCACTCACCCTCATCCCCAGCTCGATGTTCTCGGCGCCGTACACCTCCATGCCCGGGTCCAGCAGGCCAATGTCCCCGAAGTACTCACGGTCCACCACGAAGGAGCAGCCGATCATGGCAGGGGTCCTGTGGACGCAGACAGCGGTGAGAAGGGGCCTGCAGCCCACAGAGACCCCTGCCTCTAACGCCTGGGCTCCTCTGACCACGGAGCCGCTGGCCCTGGGCATGGGCGGTGGGCAAGCCCTTGCATCCCCCAGAGCCAGGGAACACCCAGCACAGAGCGGTCCAGATGTCCCTGCAGGGACTTCAACAGGTGGCAAAGAGCAGCACAGGGGGACTGAGGACTGATCCTCCTGCCCAGTGAGCTCTGGGGTTGCCTTGGACGCCCACGGTGAGCGGCGTCACCAACCTGCTCCAGCGCCCCATCCTGTGCGTGGGTATTTGGTGCTGCAATGGGCAGTTGTGCACACCGTGCACTGCTCAACCCCACGGACCCTGGCTGATATCAGGCTCTGAGGGACACGCCTTGGAGTTGTGGAGGGGACACAGCTGCAGGTCATGGCCGCCAACTGCAATAATTCAACCTACATCCTCATATTTTTAAAATGGCAGTGAATCTAGCCTTGACCCTCTGTGGATGAGCCGTAGTATCCGGGCAGCAGCGGCAAAGCCTTCCCGGGTTCCGGATGCAGAGGGGGCTGAGGCTCTCCGTGCCTCCTCGGGACACGGGGCCCGGGCTGCCGGAGCCTCCCGCACCTCCCCGGGGAGTCTAGCCTCTCCCATAAAAACAGTAAAGCCGGCCTTGGTCGGGACTCGGGAGCATCGCCTCAGTGCCAGCTGCTGTCCGAGCGGCCGGCCGTCACGACGCGCCCGTCCTTCCATTAGTCCTGCCACTGGAGTGTGGCCGCTGGGAAGCCTCCGCACTCGGAGGTTGACGGTGCTGGACTGGCCAGGCGGCCCCTCGGGCCCAGGGCTCCGGGCCGCCAGCTCAGCAGCCCCAGGGCATCGCTGGCCGATGCGGCCTCCCCGCCGGCCCCCTGTGGGGTGACGGTCCTTACCGCCGCTCAGAGTCGCAGAATTAGCTTCAACTCATGAGGCGACGGGCGCGGGACCCCCGCACGGATCTGTGCACCCGAGGGACTTCCGCTGTGATCAGAGACGACCAGGCCCGAGGGGCCTCTGCCCAGGCCCACAGCCTGGTCCTCACAGGACACTGCTCCTCGGCTCCATGGTGGTCAGGGAGAGGGCGGGACGCAGCTGTGGCCCCCGGGGCCTGGCTGGTGCAGCTGCTGGCCGGCACCTGGCCTGCAGCCCCAGGTCAGGCTCGGCCTGTTGTTGTTCTGATGTCGAAAGTGGGATGACCAGCCGCCCACTGAGGAGGAGGGATGAACCAGCGGGGTTTCTCCGCATGATTATTATCCCACCATAAAAATGGGCCTTTCCACCAAGACTCAGGCCAAGGCAGGAACGGCCAGTGAGGAAACAGACTTCGGGGGCCTCTTCGGTGCCTGGGTCAAGCCATGCCTGAGTGCCACTTAAATCCCTCCTGTCGAGCAGTTGGCTTGAATCCGGTTTCTGCCTCAGCCTCGCTGGCCGTGAGGGACGCAGACTGGACATCTGTCTTGGCTCCCTCCTGGCCCACGTCTCAGGCCTCGCTGCAGCTCCTGGCATGGGCTGGCTGTCCCCTCTGCCCTCCTGCAGGCCTCCTGAGCACACCTCTGCTCACCCGCAGCGACCTGGCCGTGCCCTCTGACCTGCCAGAGGCCCAGCCCCTGGTGCTCTGGGGGAGGTGAGCTCTTCCACCCCGTCGGCCACGTGGGCCGGGGTCCCAGGCGGCACGGGGAGACCCGAGGCGGAGGGGCAGCTGCTGGTCTGGGAGGCGGGGCCCTGAGGTGCTCATGCCCGAGGCCGCCAGGGACCCTCAGCTCTGCAGCTCGCACCAGGAGGCCTGGTCACACACTCCAGTGGGCAGCCGCGTCCAGCGCCAGGTGCGGTTGTGGCCAGCAGGGCAGCTGAGCAGAGGCCCCGTCTGCATCCTCCAGCTCAGGGCCCAGCTGTCGACCCCGCTCAGTGTGACGGCGCCTGCGCGGGCGGGGAGTGGACGGCGCAGGGCCACACGCGTGAGCCCGGGAGCCTCTCTCCAGGCCCCTCCGCGGACGTGGTCCATGACCTGGATTCCAGCCGCTGCCCTCAGAGGGCTGGAGAGACAGCGGGGTGACAGCGGCCAGCCAGGGAGCCCTGAGGGCCGTCCCACAGGCAGCCTGGGTCCACTCTGTGTCTGAAGGGGCGCTGTCAGGGAGAGCCGCAGGCTGGACGCAGGACAAGTCAGGGACCTGACCCAAAGGCCAGCCGGGGACTGGGGAGGCTCTGTGGGTGGAGGGAGGGCTGGGGTCTGACGCCCTGGGGGTGCTGTTGGGGGTCCCAGTGCCCAGGCCGGTGTGACCGTGCCCCGGCCAGGCCAGGTCCTGGGCAGGGGGCTCCTGGGTTCGGGCGCCATCTCCTCCGTCCCAAGGCCGCTCCCCAGGGCAAGCCAGGCGGGCCGGCCTCCCCCAGGGCTCCTCCCCACAGAAGGGAAGGCTGCTCCTCCTCCCAGGAGGCCGAGCCTCAGGCCCTCCGGTCCTCCTCGGGCTCCTGGATCACGCGGGGCAGGGAGATGGGCCCAAGTGGAGCTTCAGCCTCACCCGTGGGCCTCAGGCGGGCAGGGAAGTGAGAAGCCAACCATCACGGAGGCCCACGTCCACTCTGCCCTGGCCCATTGTGCGTCCACCTGGCTGGACCCTCACAGCACCTACAGGGCAGCATCCTGGGGTGTCGGGAGGCCCTTCTGGGTGACTGGGACCAGTGGTCATGGCGAAGGGTGCCCAGGACAGAGACCCTGGGGACAGCCATTCCCAGGTCACGGGGCCCCTCGGTGACCGCGCTGTTTCTCTGGAGGCCGTGCCTGGCTTCTGGCTGATGCTGCTCGGCGCCCTGCTGGGCCTGCAGCCTCCGCTCCTGGTGGAGACCCCAGCCTCCCACAGCCTGGCACGCCGCGCTTCCTGCCAGGTGGCCTCCCGGCCTCCCGGGCCTGGCCCAGCCTCACCCACCTCTCCGTGTCTTCCATCCTCAGAGGACTTCAGGCGTGGGCAGGCAGTGACCACTCCTATGAAGTATGGGGGGACTGTGGAGGAGCCCGGGACCACCAGAGCCACGGCAGGTGGACGGAGCTGCAGAGTCCCCCTCTGAGTGAGGCTGGGGCCACCCGACCCGGCCATGTCCGTCAGCGAGGCCCGCAGGCCTGGGGTGCACGCTGCCCAGGGCAGCTCTCCTGGACCAGAGGAGGCGGTGGCATGGGCTGGGCTGCTGGACGGTCCCTGTCGGAGGGCCATGGCCCTGTTCCAGCGTGAGGCAGGTGACATCTGACGGGGCCCCTCGGCCTGGCCTCAGGGTCTCTCCACTGGCCCTTGTGGCTGACCGCGGTGATGGGCCCTGCACAGGCTCCTGGGCACTGCTTCTCTTGCCCAGGCGTCCGGCTCCGTGCAGGGCGTGGCCTATGGCGATGCCCGGGCCCCAGTGGTCACCCGCCAGGCACCCCGCGGCCCAGGCCCTCAGCACGCTGGCTGTGAATCCTCCTGGGTGCAGTGGCTCTGGGCGGGTCCAGCTGCCTCTTCACGACCGCTGTGCCGGCGTCCTCTCGGGAGCGCGGGCCGTGAGCCCGGCCTGTCCTCCGGTTGGCCCGGCCTTGGGGTTCCGGGCTCCCCGTGATGTGAGTGAGGCAGTTTGGGAAGAGCCGAGCCCAGGACTCAGTCCCTGCATCAGCCTGGGGTCCGGAGCCTGCCCGCGGCCGGGGCACTCCTGCTGGCTGCTCCTGGCCACGGGCCCAGGCCTGACCACAGACCCGGAGGCCTGACCACCCCCCTCGGCCAGGGCCAGCTCTGCGCCACGGGGTCGGGCCTGGCTTGTCAGGCTTGTCAAACACCGGACACCAGCCGCCCGTCCTGCGGTGCGGAGATGGTCAAGGGCTGCGAGCCTCCCCTGCTCCCAAGCCTCCCCTGCTGCTGAGCCTCCCCTGCTCACGTGAGCCGGGTCAGTCCCAGGTGCGCCTTGTGCTGGGACCAAGCCCTGCACTCAAGGCCCGGCCAGCACCTGCCCCGTGGCTCTCAGCAGGAGGCCCAGCTCCCGAGGAAATGGCCAGTGGGCCCCGGGAGCCTCCCTCGTCCTGCTGCGGGAGCCGCGTCCCCGTTGGGGTGGTGGACAGCGCCCGACCCTGAGCTTCGGGAGCCTGTGGCAGCTCCTGGCTGACGGAGGCAGATGCTCGCCAGGCCCTGAGGACAGTGGCTCGGTGCAGTCGAGCGTCCATCATCCGCTGGCCAGAGCCCCACCCCCGCCAGACAGCCCCCGCGAGACCCTCCTATGTGAGGGGTGCCGGTGCCACTCGTGGCAGTGTCCAGGGTCCTGGTGGGAGGGTCCTGGCCACCCCTGAGATCCAACCCTGGCAAGGTGGGCAGAGGCTGCGGCCCCACAGGGTCCACCGGGCTCAGGCTCCAGGAGAGGCACCTGCGCCCGGAGGGTCCCAGGGGGAGGAGCTGGGAGGCCCCTGCAGCGCCTCGGGTCGGGAGGTGGGAGGTCAGGAGGTTGGAGGTCGGAGGTCGGAGGTCAGGCCCCATCTCCCCAGCCCTGTGGGGACCGCCCTAGCGGGGCTGGGGTGCTGGTGACACCTGAGCCTGCAGCCTTCCTCCCGCCAGCTGACCCTCCTGGGCGGTGCCTCCCTGCAGAGCCCGCTGCCCGCTGCCCGCTGCCCGCCTGACTTCATTCTGTGACGCCCAGGGAGGCCCAGGTCTGCCAGAGTGAGGCTCGGCTCTGTGGGCACCAGCGGGGTCAGGAGGGCACCTCAGAAGCCTCGGTGACGGGGGAGGACGGGCAGGTGGGAGAGGGGGCTGCAACTGCCACGGGCAGTGCCGGGTCTGGGGCCTCCTGGACCCCGGGGCCCGCGGTGGCCAGCCACCCCTCCCCGCACAGCCGGGAGCTGACTGTGGCAGGTGGGGCCTCGGGCGGCCTGGCCCACTCCCAGGGGGCTCGGGTGGGAGGCACTGCGACCTCCCCCTGGCGATCTGAGGAGCGGCTCAAATGAACACGGGCCTGCAGGGCCATCTGGGGGCTCCTTAGTGCAGGGCTCTGCCTCCAGCACACAGCGCCACGTGCCGGGCCACCGTCCCCTGCCCTCTGCCTCAGTGGCCCTCGGTCTCCCTCCCTCTGCCTCCTCCCTCTCCCTCCTCCCTCTCCCACTCCCTCTTCCCTCTGTCTCCCTCTCCCTGTCTCCTCTCTCCATTGCCCTCCCTCCTCCCTCTGCCTCCTCCCTCTCCCTCCTCCCTCTCCCTCTTCCCTCTGTCTTCCTCTTCGTCTCCTCTCTCCATCTCCCTCCCTCCTCCCTCTCCCTCCTCCCTCTCTCTCTCTCCTCCCCCTCCGTCCTCCCTCCCTCTCCCTCCTCCCTCCCTCTCCCTCCTCCCTGTCCTCCCTCCCTCCTCCCTCCCTCTGCCTCTCCCTCCTCCCAGCCCCCCACCCTCTCTCCCCGCCCCCTGCCTGCCTGGCTCCTGGGCAGGGCTCGGGTGCTCACCTGATGGGGGCGGCCTCGTCGCCGCGGTCCAGCCAGTCCTGGGGCGGGATGATGTACATGCACCAGAGCCCCCAGTTGTAGCCGTGGGCCGCGCTGGCATATTGCTGCACCTCGAAGGTGCTGTACTTGATGTTGTCGATGGCGGGCAGGACGATGCGCCTCCGGTCCTCGCGGATCCGCAGGAGGGCGGGCTCGGCCCTGCGGGGCAGGCCTGTGAGCCCGGCCCCCACCCCACAGCTCCCTGGAGGCCAGCCCTGCCCTGCCCTCCCCACTGGGCACACTGACAGCCTGGGACTCTCTGAGTGGCCTCCTGTCTCCAGAGCTCTGCGGGGCCAGCCGTGCCCCAGCCCCGGGGCTCAGCCTCACCTGACCTGCGCCCCGGCTGCCGCACTGGGGAGACGCCCTTTGGACCCACCCTAAACCCCAGCACTGGCCGCCTGCCGCTCACGTGCAGTGCCCGACCCACGCGGCAGGCCCTGCTGAGTGGGCCAGGAGGGCGATGTCGCGGAAGGTGAGGGGCATCGTGGGAAGGGCGGCTGGGTGACCAGGAGCGGCCGTTCTAAGTGGGGCGCCCAGTGTGTGGCTCTGGGCCACCAGGGGAGGTGGGCACTGAGGGAGCCGCGGGGGGACCCAGCACCTCCCTCCCAGGGCGGGAAGGGAGCCGGCGCAGGTGGGAGGCAGAGAGGAAGGGCGGGGGGACACGGCTTCCCAGCCGCTCCGGCCACTGAGGGGCCTGACCTGCTGCCGCGGAGGACAGTTAACCCCCCGCGCCTCCCGGGACAGGCCGCCCGCAGCGGGCCTGGGGGCTGAGGGGCCCTGCTGCCCTGGGCCTGTGCCCTTTGTCTCACAGGGGCCTGGAGGCCACGGTCACTCTCTCCCAGGCCACCTCAGGCCCGCGTGGCCCTGGCCCCTGTGTGCTTAGTGAGGCGACGTGCCTATGTGGCTGGGTCAGGGCTCGAGGCTCCGCAGACGTGGCCACCGCCCACGCCCTCTCCAGATGCCCTCACTGCCCTGCCCACACTCTGCTGCCCACCTGCCCTGGCCTCCTGCCTCCAGGTGGTGGGTCTCCTGCAGGCCGGCGGGCACCCCTTACCACCAGCACTGACCTCCAAGGTGTGGCTCACTCAAGGGGCGAAGGACACCATCCCGGGCTTCCCCAGGGTTGGGGCTGAGCGAGTGGGAAGCCCCTGTCCCCGAGGGGCCCTTCCCACACCCACGTCCTGCTGGGCCGCGGGAGCCCCGGCTGCTGGTGGGGCGGCCCCGAGCCACCCTGCACTCCCGCCCACTGAGCCCCTGATGGCCCTTCCCCTCGAGCTTTCCCCTGGAACCCGTCTTCCTGGTGACCGTCCTGGGCCGTGTGGACGGCGGGTCCCCATAGCAGCTGGCCAGCCCAGTGCCTGCTTCCTGTTTGAAGTCCCCTTGGGGGACGTGCACCCTGTCCCCAGCCTGGCCAGTAGCAGGCCCTCACCAGCCGGTGTTGAACTCGACGTGGGCGTCGAAGAAGCCGACCACGGGGGCCGTGGCCACCCGCCAGCCCTGCAGCCGCGCCCGGATCAGGCCTTCCCGCCGGCTGTTGCGGACGACCTTCACCAGGCCCGGGTACCTCCTGTGGACGTACTGGTCCAGGTTGGACTTGAGCTCCACTACGGGGGAGAGACCACCTCAGAGGGCCGCCGGAGGGGCTGTCCATGTCTCATGGATGTCCTTTGCGGACCCCCTGTGGCTGGGGGCACCAGGGAGCAGAGGGCCCCCCTGCGGCGGTTCCAGGGCGAGCAGTGGTGGAGAAGCACACGGAGGGAATGAGGACATCGAGGGCAGGGCGTGGAAGGGACAGTTGTTGAGCCCTAAGAAGGACCTAAGGCCCACGGGTGAGGGGACAGCAATAGCCCAGCCACACATGGGAGCACTATGCATCCCTGAAGAGGGAGGAACAGGCCCAGTGCAGCCTGGACCAGCCCCAGCAGTGTGCCCATGAGACAAGCGGCCACTGGAGGACACATCCTACATGAGTCCACTCTCAGGAGGCCCAAGAGCAGCAAGTCCTTGGGGACGGCAGGATGGGGCAGAAGGGGCTGGGGACAGCGAGCTGGTTTCACAGGGCGGAGCTGCAGTTTGGGAAGACCAGGAGTCCAGAGGGTGGTGGCCACGGCTGCCCCGGTGGCACCCCCAGGACAGACTCCAGGTGCATTCCGCCAGCTTATGAAAAGGGACGAAGCACCGCGTGATGGGCAGGAGTGGCCCCATCCCCGTGTCCCCGTGAGAAAGGGGACACAGACGGGGACACATGCACATGGGCAGGCTGGCCGCGTGCCTGAGCCGGAGCACCGAGGGCCGGGCCGTGCGACCACCCTCCCTCGGCTGCGGGCTTCCGCCTCGTGAGCTGAGAGGAGCCCTGCTGCCCAGCTGGACCCCAGGGCCGCGCGTGGCCGGGGCCTCACCATTGTCGCTGTTGTCGTCCACCAGGATGACCTCCTTCAGCAGCCGGGAGGGCGTGTGGTTGACCACGCTGTGCACGGAGCGCAGGATGACGGACAGCGCCTCGTTGACGAAGATGAAGACCACGGACACCTGGGGCAGGTCTCCGGCGTAGGTCAGCTGCCTGCACCTGTGGGCAAGGGCGGCGTGGGCGGGGCAGCGGCCGCCAGCGCCACCCCCGAGGCGCGGCAGCTGCTCCTGCCCACGGCCTGGGAGACGCAGAGTCCTCCAGCTCGGGGACGGCGTGGAGGCCCGGCCCCTCCAGGCAGCCCTGCTGGGCCCAGCCTGGCACGGCTCAGGTCTCGGGCTCCAGATGGCCAGTGCTGGCTGCAGAGTCCATGCCCAGCCAGGCCTGGCCCTGGGAGTGGGTGTGAGAGGGAGAGGACCGCAGGGCCTCAGGGCTGCCTGGCTGGAGGCAGGAGGGGCAGTGGAGGGCACAGGCCCAGGCAGGAGGTGACACCGGGACGGAGCGGCCAACTGGACACTCAGGGCACCAGGGACAGCAGCAGCCGACCACGGGGGAAACGACGAGGACAAGGGGACCAGAAGCAGGGCCAGCGGGTGACGCAGATGGAGGGGAGCATCCAGGCTGGCTGCACAGTGGGGGCCGGTGAACCAGACTTGGAAAAGAGGCAGAGGCTGTTCAGGAGTTCAACAGGCACACGCACAGAGACACACG
>JAJEJO010051033.1:0-34229 GCA_020662805.1 Glaucomys volans | reverse complement strand
GGTCACTTCATATTGGTTAAGGGAATCATTCAACAAGATCTAATGATTGTAGATATTTATGTCCTGAACATCAGTGTATGTAGATACGTAAGACAAACACTTCTCAATATAGAAAAATCAAATAGATCACAATACAATAATACTGGGTGATTTCAACACACTTGTCTTATCATTAGATAGGTCATCCAGACAGAAGAAGACTCTTCAGAACTAATAAATACTACTAATCAAATGGAACTAATAGACATCTGTAGAACATTTCCTCTATCAACAACTAAATTCACTTTCTTCTTAGTGGCACATGAAACTTTCTCTAAAATAGATTGTATTTTAGGGCACAAAGAAAGTCTTAGCAAATACATAAAAAGGAGATAATTCCTTGCTTTCTACTAGATTATAACGGAATTGGATTCAACAACAAGATAAAAATCCAGAAACCATTTTAACACCTGAATATTAAATAATATACTTCTGAATGAGGAATGGATTAAAGAAGAAATCAGAGAAGAAATGAACAATTCTGAGAGATCCAAGATGGTGGACGAGAGGGAGGCTGTGTTCCTTGTCACTCCATAACTCAGGATTCAAACAGAGGAAAATCTGTTTCTCCATAAGGCAGTCTTTACTCCTCACTGATCCCCTGCTGCTCACCACATCTGTCCACCTCGATCACCCACACTCTGCAAGCATAGTGACTGCATCTGAGTGCAGAGTGCTTACTGACTGCCGCCCATCATAATTCATTTGCCTGTTTGCCTGCCTCTGGCCTGCCCATTGCCTGCGTTAAACCTACCCATCACCCACTGACCTAGGTTCATCTGCTGAGTGACCACCAGTAGCCTGCAGAGCCTGCAGACTGTCAGTGGATCGCCAGCTGCCTGCTGTTGCCTGGAAGTCCACCGTCACAGTACCTGCAGGTTTGGTTACACGTGGTGGCCACCATTTTGGAAAAAGAAAAGCTAAGAGCTGCAGGACCGGGGACCCGACTGACAGCGCCCTGCCTTCAGAACCCCCAGCTTGACTGACAGCACACCACCTCCAGGGGCCCAGCCTGACCAACGGCACCCCACACAGTCTTGGTGCCTATGCCCTGCACTGCATCTCCCCATTTGCCAACATGTTTGGAAGCCAGTGTAGCCATTTTGGATTATCCAGGAAGGGGAAACTGTCATTAGGTGGGCAAATCCCATCCTGAGACACCTGCTGGAGTCTGGAAGCTCATTGTCAGGTACCTCTCTTGCCTCAGGCTACTAAAGACTGGGAGATTTCAATAGTATGTGACTGTTATAGTGTAGATTTTTTTTTTTTGCTCCTTTTGTGAAAGTTTTTAAATTTTTATTTCGTTACTTTTCTTGCTCTCTACTTTCCTTTTGTTTACCTGTTTCCTCAAGGGCTTTTTCTCATGCTAACAACCAACTTCTTCTGACTACACTTTCACTCTCCCTATGATCTTCTTCATACTCTTTTCTTACACTATTAACAGTTCCATTCTACACCCCTCCCCATCCTCTTTGTCCTCCATTAGAAACTGCAGTCCTCATTGCAAATCTGTTTGTTATACTGTAGACAATAATTGAAATTATTCTCTCTGTTTATTATGATAATACTGTAACAATATTGTAACAAAAAGACTATTGTAACAATAGTCTTCATAGGGGCTATTTGGTTTACAGCTGTATATTGTCTGTACTGGGTGTTGCTAATATTGATCCCCATCTTAAAGAAGAGGTTTCAGAAAACTATAGGGTCACTATCTGCCTATAGGGCAGAAACTACAATACCCTAGATCTGCATTGCTAGAGGGGAAGACACATGAACAACATGAAAAAACAAGGGAGGAAAGTGTTCCAAACAAACCAAGATTCTACACTAATAGAATCCAATGACAGCATGGTGGAAGAAATGCCAGAAAAGGAGTTCAGAATATACATGATTAAAATGATCAGAGAAGCAAATGATGAGCTAAGAGAGAAAGTGCAGTCAATGACTGACCATTCCAATAAGCAGCTGAAAGAGCAACTACAGGAGACAAAAGATCAACTCAACAAAGAGATAGAGATTCTGAAAAAGAACCAAACAGAAATCCTTGAAATGAAGGAAACAATAAACCAAATAAAAAACTCAATGTAAAGCTTCACCAATAGACTAGATCACTTGGAAGACAGAACTCAGACAATGAAGACAAAATATTGAATCTTGAAAATAAAGTTGCCCAAACAGAGAAGATGGTAAGAAATCATGAACAGAACCTCCAAGAACTATGGGATATCATGAAAAGACCAAATTTAAGAATTATTGGGACTGAGGAAGGCACAGATATACAAACCAAAGGAATGAACAACCTATTCAATGAAATAATATCAGAAAAATTTCCAAACATGAAGAATGAAATGGAAACTCAACTACAGGAGGCCTACAGAACACCAAATGCACAAAATTACAGCATATCCACACCAAGACACATTGTAATGAAAATGCCTAATGTACAAAATAAAGATAGGGTTTTAAAGGCTGTGAGAGAAAAAAACAGATTACATATGGGGGAAACCAATACGGATATCAGAAGATTTCTCAGCCCAGACCCTAAAAGCTAGAAGGGCCTGGAACAACATATTTCAAGCTCTGAAAGAACATGGCTGTCAAGCAAGAATCCTATATCTAGCAAAGCTAACCTTCAGATTTGAAGCTAAAATAAAATCCTTCCATGACAAACAAAAGTTAAAGAATTTACACATAGAAAGCCTGGGCTACAGAGCATTCTCAGCAAGATATTCCATGAGGAAGAAATGAACAACAATGTAAGTCATCAAAGGGAGGAACTATCCTAAAAAACAAGCCAATCAAAGGAGAAACCAAGTCAAGTTAAAAACCAAAACTAAGCTAGAATGACTGGGAATACAAATCATATCTCAATAATAACCCTGAACGTTAATGGCCTAAGCTCATCAATCAAAAGACATAGACTGGCAGATTGGATTAAAAAGAAAGACCCAACAATATGTTGCCTTCAAGAGACTCACCTCATAGAAGAGGACACCCACAGATGAAGGTGAAAGGATGGGAAAAAAATGTATGCCTTAGTAAAAAAGCAGGACTTTCCATCCTTATATCAGATAAAGTGGACTTCAAGCTGAAGTTAGTCAGAAGGGATAAAGAAGGTCACTTCATACTGCTTAAGGGAACCATAAATCAAGAAGATATAACGATCACAAATATTTATGCCCCAAACAATGGCCCATCCATGTACATCAAACAAATCCTTCTCAATTACAGGAATCAAAAAGGCCACAACACAATAATTCTGGGTGACTTTAACACACCACTGTCACCACCGAACAGATCTACCAAACAAAACTAACAAAGAAACCATAGAACTCAATAACACTATGAATAACTTAGAATTAACAGACATATATAGAATATTCCATCCATCAATGAGTGAATACACTTTCTTCTCAGCAGCACATGGCTCCTTCTGTAAAACAGACCATATGTTAATGCACAAAGCAGCCCTTAGTCAATGCAAAAAAGTAGAGATACTCCTTGTATTCTATCAGATCACAATGGAATGAAATTAGAAATCAATGACAAAAGAAAAAACAGAAACTACTTCAATACCTGGAGACTAAATAACATGCTATTGAATGAAGCATGGATAACAGAAAACATCAGGGAGGAGATAAAAAATTATTAGAGGTAAATGAGAATGATGATACAACATATCAAAATCTCTGGGACACTATGAAAGCAGTACTAAGAGGAAAATTCATTGCATTGAGCACATTAAAGAAAAGGATAAAAAGTCAACAACTCAATGACCAAACCTTACATCTCAAAGCCCTAGAAAAAGAAGAACAGAACAACACCAAAAGTAGAAGAAGACAGGAAATAATTAAAATCAGAGCTGAAATCAAAGAAATTGAAACAAAAGAAACAATTCAAAAAATTGAATAAACAAAAAGTTGGTTCTTTGAAAAAGAAAACAAAATAGATAAACCCTTAGCCACACTAACAAAGAGGAGAGAGAAAACTCAAGTTACTAAAATTCATGATGAAAAAGGAAATATCACAATCGACACCAGTGAAATACAAAACATAATTAGAAGCTACTTCGAAAATCTATACTCCAATAAAATAGAAAATCTTGAAGACATCGACAAATATCTAGAGACACATGATCCACCCAAACTGAACCAGGAGGACATACACAATTTAATCAGATCAATTTCAAGCAATGAAATAGAAGAAGCCATCAAAGTCTACCAACCAAGAAAATGGATTCTCAGCTGAGTTCTACAAGACATTCAAAGAAGAACTTATACCAATACTCCTGAAAGTAGTTCATGAAATAGAAAAGGAGGGAACCCTTCCAAATTCATTCTATGAAGCTAGTATCACTCTATACCAAAACCAGACAAAGACACATCTAGGAAAGAAAACTTTAGACCAATATCTCTGATGAATATAGATGCCAAAATCCTTAACAAAATTCTGGCAAATCACTTACAAAAACATATTCAGAAGATAATGCACCACGATCAAGTGGGGATTATCCCAGGGATGCAAGATTGGTTCAACATCTGGAAATCAAAAAATGTAATTCATCACATCAAGAGACTTAAGGTTAAGAATCATATGATTTTTTGATAGATGCTGAGACAGATTTAACAAAATACAACACCCCTTCATGCTCAAAACACTAGAAAAAATAGGGATAGTAGGAACATACCTGAACGTTGTAAAGGCTATTTATGCTAAGCCCACTGCCAATATCATTCTTTTTTTTTTTTTTTCATGGTATGTCATATATTTTTATTATTATTTTTATTCACACAGTTCATGTAATCTTACATATACATAGGGTAATGCTGCCTGTCTCAGTCTACTATTTTTCCTTCCCCCAACACCTCCCATCCCATTTTCCTCCACACCATCCATACTTCCTCCATTCTTTCCTTTCCCCCCATAACCCCCATCCCCCCCATTATGTATCAGCATCCACTGATCAGAGAAAACATTCAGCCTTTGGTTTTTTGGGCTTGGCTTATTTCACCTAGCATGATATTCTCCAACTCCACCCATTTACCAGCAAATGCCATAGTTTTATTCTTTTTTATGGCTGAGTAATATTCCATTGTGTATATATACCACAGTTTCTTTGTCCTTCTTCAATTGAAGGGCATCTAGGTTGGTTCCACAATCTAGTTATTGTGAATTGAGTAGCTATGAACATAGATGTGTCTGCATCCCTATACTTTGCTGATTTTAAGACCTTTGGGTATAAACCGAGGAGTGGGATAGCTGGGTCAAATGGTGGGTCCATTCCAAGTTTTCTGAGGAATTTCCATACTGCTTTCCAGAGTGGCTGCACCAACATCATTCTTAATGAAGAAAAACTGAAAGCATTCCCTTTAAAAACTGGAACAAGACAGGGATGCCCATTGTCACCACTTCCATTCAACATTGCATTGGAAATGCTAGCCAGAGCAATTAGACAGACCATAGAAATTAAAGGTATACGAATAGGAAAAGAGTAACTCAAGCTGTCACTATTTGCTGATGACATGATCCTATATTTAGAGGATCCAAAAAACTCCAAACTTTTAGACCTAGTTAATGAATTCAGCACAATAGCAGGATATAAAATAAACACACATAAATCAAATGCATTTATCTACGTAAGTGATGAATCATCTGAAAGTGAAATGAGGAAAACAACTTCATTCACAATAGCATCAAATAAAATAAAATTCTTGGGAATCAATCTAACAAAAGAGGTGAAAAACCTCTACAATGAAAACTACAGAACATTAAAGAAAGAAATTGAGGAAGACTTAGAAGATGGAAAGATCTCCCATGTTCTTGGATAGGCAGAATTAATATAATCAAAATGGCCATATTTCCAAAGGTGCTATACAAATTTAATGCAATTCCAATAAAAATCCCAATGACATTTCTCATAGAAATGGAGAAAGCAATCATGAAATTCATCTGGAAGAATAAAAGACCCAGAAAAGCCAAAGCAATCCTTGGCAGGAAGAATGATGCAGGAGGTATCACAATACCAGACCTTAAACTCTACTGTAGAGGAATAGTTACAAAAACAGCATGGTACTGGCACCAAATAGACAGATAGACCAATGATACAGAAGAGAAGACACAGAGACAAACACACATAAGTACAGTTATCTCATATTAGACAAAGATGCCAAAAACATGCAATGGAGATAAGATAGCCTCTTCAACAAATGGTGCTGGAAATCCAGATGCAATAAAGTGAAATTAAACCCCTGAATCTCACCCTGTACAAAACTCAACTCAAAATGGATCAAGGATCTAGGAATTAAACCTGAGACCCTTTACCAAACATTAGAAATAGTAGGCCCGAATCTTCTTCATGTTGGCTTAGGACCAGACTCCCTCAACATGACCACCAGAGTGCAAGAAATAAAAGGAAGAATCAATAAATGGGATGGATTCAAACTAAAAAGCTTCTTCTCAGCAAAATAAACAATTAATAATGTGAAAAGAGAGCCTACAGAGTGGGAAAAAATCTTTTCCACATACACTTCAGACAGAGCACTGATCTCCAAAATTTATAAAGAACTTACAAAACTTTACACCAAAAATACAAAGAACCCAATCAATAAATGGGCTAAGGAACTGGACAGACACTTCTCAGAAGATGATATACAGGTGATCAACAAATATATGAAAAAGTGCTCATCATCTCTAGTAATTAGAGAAATGCAAATTAAAACCACCCTAAGATTTCATCAACTCCAATTAGAATGGCTCTTATCAGGAATACAAGCAATAATAAGTGTTGGTGAGGATGTGGGGGAAAAGGCACACTCATACATTGCTGGTGGAGTTGCAAATTGGTGCAGCCACTCTGGAAAGCAGTATGGAGATTCCTCAGAAAACTTGGAATGGACCCACCATTTGACCCAGCTATCCCACTCCTCAGTCTATACCCAAAGGTCTTAAAATCAGCAAAGTATAGGGATGCAGCCACATCTATGTTCATAGCTGCTCAGTTCACAATAGCTAGATTGTGGAACCAACCTAGATACTCTTCAATTGAAGAATGGATAAAGATATTACTCAGCCATAAAGAAGAATAAAACTATAGCATTTGCTGGTAAATGGGTGGAGTTGGAGAATATCATGGTAAGTGAAATAAGCCAAGCCCAAAAAACCAAAGGCCGAATGTTTTCTCTGATCAGTGGATGCTGACACATAATGGGGTGGAGGGGAGGGGTTTGGGGGGATAAGAAAGGAATGGAGGAAGTGTGGATGGTGTGGAGGAAAATGGGATGGGAGGTGTTGGGGGAAGGAAAGACAGTAGACTGAGACAGACAGCATTACCCTATGTATATGTAAGATCATATGAATCATGTGAATCTACATTGTGAGAAAAAAGATACATTCCCTGCTGTATAATTACATCAAAATGGGTTCTACTGTCATGTGTAATTAAAAAGAACCAATAAAAAAGAAAAACATATCAAAAAATGTAAGCCTCTGTTTTAATAAAGAAATCAACTCTAAAAAAAAAAAACCCAAATAATTCTTAGAAACAAACAGGAATAAAGATGCAACATGTTAAAGTCTCTGGGACAGAATTAAAACTGTTCTAAGAGGAACGTTTATTGCATGGTGTGCCTACATTAAAGAATTAGAAGATCCAAAATAAATAGCCTGATGTTACACCTCAAATCCCTAGAAAAAAAAGAATAAACTAACTTCAAAATCAGTAAAAAAGATGAAATAATTAAGACAGTTGAAATTAATGAAACTGAGAATCAAAAAATACAAAAGATGAATGCAGCAAAGAGTTGGTTCTTTGAAAAGGTAAAATTGATAAATTCTTAGCCAAACTAACTAAAAGAAAGAAAGAAGACCCAAATCAACAAAGTTAGAAATGAAAATGGAGATATTACCATAGATTCTTCTAAAAACCAAAGGATCATTAGAAACCCTTTTGAAAATTTATATTCCAATAACTGAAAAATCTAGAAGTATTGACAAATTTCTTTCTTTCTTTTCTTTTTTCTTTTTTCTTTCTTTCTTTTCTTTTCTTTCAGTACTGGGGATTGAATCTAGAGGCACTTAACCACTGAGCATCATCCCCAGCTCTTTTTATTTTTTATTTTGAGACAGGGTCTCACTAAGTTGCTCAGGGCCTCACCAAATTGTTGAGGCTGGCTTTGAACTCACAATCTTCCTGACTTAGCCTCCTGAGCCATTGGGATTACAGGTGTGTGTTAGTGCACCCAGCCATTGACAATTTCCTTGACACATACGATTGACTCTAATTGAACCATGAGAATATAGAAAACTTAAGCAGACAAATATCAATAAGATTGAATAAGCAATTAATTGAATTGAATTAATTGAATAAGCAATATGATTGAAGCAGCAATTCAATTAATTGAATAAGCAATAAGATTGAAGCAGCAATTAAAAACCTTCCAACAAAGAAAGGCCAGGACTAGATGGATTCTGCTATATTCTAAAAGACCTTTAAAGAAGAACTAACCCCAATCCTCCTCAGATTATTCCACGAAATAGAAAGGGAGGGAACACTGCCAAATAAATTGTTTGAACCCTGAATCACTCAGATACCAAAACAAGACAACGACATATCAAGGAAAGAAAACTTTAGACCAATATCCCTGATGAACATAGATATAAACATATTTAATAAAATATTGGCAAACTGCATTTAAAATCACATTTAGAAGATAGTATACTATGATCAAGTGGGTTTCATCCCAGGGTTGCATGGTTGGTTCAGCATATGCAAATCAATACATGCAGTTAACAACATATATGTACTTACGGATAAGAATCACATGATCATCTTGACAGATGCAGAAAAAGCTTTTGACAAAATTCAGCATCCATTCATTTTAGAAATGCTGGAGCAACTAGGGATAAAAGTAACTTACCTCAACATTGTAATGGCTACAAACAACAAACCCAAGACTAACACAACACTGAATGGAGATCACCTGAATGTATTCCACTAAAATCAGGAGCAAGACAAGGATGACCACTCTAACTACTCCTAGTCAACGTAGGTCTTGAAACTCTAGCCAGGTCAATCAAGCAAGAAATGGAAATTAAAGGGATACAAATAGGCAAAGATAAAGTCAAATTATATCTGTTTGTTGATGACATGAATCTATATCTATACCCTCCTTCCCCCGAAAAAGAAACTCCACTAGAAGACTTCTAAAGCTGATAAACAAATTTAGCAAATTAGCAGGATACAAGGTCAACATACATGAATCCTATATTCCAATAATTAATCTGATGAGAAAGAAATCAGAACTATCCCATTCACAATAATTTCAAAAACAAACAAACAGCCCTCCCAACAAAAATGAAACTTGGGAATAAATCTAACCAGAGATTAAAAACCTGTACAATGAAAACAATAGAACACGTAAGAAATTGAAGAAGACCTTAGAAGTTGGAAAGGCTTTTTATGTTCTTGGATGTGCAGAATAATATTGTCAAAATAGTCATACTATCAAAAGCATTATACAGGTTTAATGCAATCAACATCAAAATACTACTGACATTCTTTATAGAAATAGAGGAAATAGTCTTAAAATTCATTTGAAAGAATAAAAGACCCAGAATAGGCAAAGCGATCCTGAGCAAGAAGAGTGATGCTGAAGGCATCACAATACTTGATCTCAAATTATACCATAGAAACCAGGCACAGTGGCGCTCAGCTATAATCCCAGCAACTCAGGAGGCTGAGGCAGGAGGATCATGAATTCAAAGCCTGCTTGAGCAAAAGCGAGGTGCTAAGCAGCTCAGTGAGACCCTGTCTCTAAATAGAATACAAAATAGGGCTGGGGATGTGGCTCAGTGGTTGAGTGCCCCTGAGTTCAATCCCTGGTACCAAAACAACAACAACAACAACAACAACAACAACAACAACAACAACAAATCCCCCCAAACAAAAAACAAATACTAGAGCTGTAGTAGCAAAAACAGCATGATATTGGCATCAAAACAGACATGAAGATGAATGGATAGAAGAGAAGACAGGACAAATTCACATTAATACAGTCATCTGATACTTGACGAAATTACCAGAAACAGATGTTGGAGGAAAGAGCCTCTTTAGCAGATGGTGGTGGGAAAACTGGATATCCATAGTGCCGTGACCAGTGTGGCCAAGTTTGCAGTGAGGGGTGATGGGGATTAGAAAATAAAGACTCACACATGCAGATATGAAGATAAACTGGGATCAGGTGGAGTGCTACTCTCTGATGGAGAAGCAAATCTAAAGAGTTATGCTAGCAATCTTTATTTATATGTTTCATTATCAGGTTAAAGACTATGCACATATTACTTTGTATTCAGGAAAGTTACAGAACTAGAAACATCTATGCAGCTTCTCCATGGTTGTAATCTGCAATCTTAGGAGCTTTGTGTAGCACTCAAGGAGGTCCATTGTTTAAAGTTACAGTTTAAGTGGGCACTGGTAGGCTCAGGAGTAGAAGAGCTGGTGAAACATTGTGGTTGTCTAGCATGAGAATTCCTCTATCTCGGGGAACTATGTGCCTGAGATTAAGGTGGAAGCCGATAAGACCCTAGCCTAGAGCCTCCTCAGGCAAGGTGTTACCATAGCAGTTAAGCATCCTGTGCCCTTGCACAGAAACTTCCCCAGGCACCAGGTGTGCCACAGCCATAAGGTCATTAGAGACCCCCAATCTCAGTCACTGCTCTCCATTCTCTATCACTGCTGTCCACACCATAGTAGAAGAATGAAACTAAATCCGAGATTTTCACCCTGCACAAAAATCAGCTCAAAGTGGATCCAAGACCTAGGAATTAGACCAGAAACTTTGCACTGCTAGAAGAAAACAGGGTCAGCACCCCAACATATTGGTATAGGCACTGACTTCCTTTACAAGACCCCTAAAGCTCAGGAAATAAAACCAAGAATTAGGAAGTAGGATGGAAACTCATTAAAAACTTATGCAGCAAAGGAAATAATTAAGATCATGAAGAAAGAACCTACAGAAAGAGTGAAGATCTTTGCTGGTCACTCCTCTGACAGAGGATTAATATCCAGAATATATAAAGAACTGAAAAAAACAACCTCAAAATAAACTAATGAAATAACAAAAAACCAAAATAACTCAATCATTAAATGGGCAAAAGAACTAAACAGACACCCATCAAAAGAAGAAACACAAATGGCCGACACATATACAAAAAACACATATTTAAAAACATCCCTAGCAATCAGGGAAACACAAATCAAACTACATTGAGATTTTTTTGTTTTACTCCAGTTAGGATGGCAATCATCAAAAATACAAATAATAATAAATGCTGGTGAGGATGTGGGGAAAAGTGTATACTCATACATTGATGGTGGGATTGCAAATTAGTACAACTGCTTTGGAAAGCAGTGTGGAGATTTTTCAAAAAGACTAAGAATGGAACAATCAAAGGACCCAGCTATCCCACTTTTTGGTATTTACTCTAAAGAACTAGAATCAGCACACTGTAGTGATATAGTCTCATCAGTGCTTAGAGCAGTGTGATTCACAGCAACCATGTTATAGAATTACCAGCTCAGGTGCCTGTCAACAGATGAATGCATTAAGAAAATGTGGTGTATATGCACAATGGAATTTCATTTAGTCATTAAGAAGAATAAAATCATGACATTTGCTGGTAAATGAATGGAATTGGAGAACATAATGCTAAGTGAAATAAACCTGAGTCAGAAAGTCAAGGTAAATAGACCAAAATAAGGAAAAAAAAGGCAAGGGGAATCCCATGAAAATAGAGGAGAGATCAGTGGAATAGGGGAAGGGGATAGAAGAAGAGAGAGGAGAAATGGGAAAAGGAAAGAGCAGTGCAATGAAATTGCCCAAATCATGCTATTACATATGTGAGTATACCACAGTGAATTTCAACTTTGTGTGAAAAGCACCAATAAAAAACTGTAAATAAGTAGAAGGAAGACCAGTATAGCAGAGGAAGGGGAGCATGGGGAGGCAGGAGAAGAGGAAAAGAGGAAGTACTGAGGACTGAAGTGAAGCAAAGTACATGCCATGCATGGACGATTATGTCAGAGTGAATCCCAACATTATGTGTAACTATAATGCACTAAAAAAACATGAAAAACTGGAGACATTACAACTCCTGACTTAAAAACATACTGCAGAATGATAGTGATAAAAACAGGCATAAAACACAAATAGGTGAATGAAACAGAACAGTGAACCTAGAAACAAATCCATGTGTTTGCATCAATTCATTTTCAACCAAGGCAGAGAGAACACACACTGAGAAAGGACAACTTCTTTAACAAATGCGGCTGAAAACTGGATATCTACTTGCAGAAGACTGAAACCTGGCCTCGGTATTTCACAATAAAGTCAACTCAAAGTGGATTAAAAACTTAAAAATAAGGTACCAGACTATGAAAATATTAGAAGAAAGCGTAGAGGAAATACTTCAAGACATTGGTCTGGGCAAAGTTTTTTTTGAATATGACCCCAAAAGCAAAGGGAATAAAAGCAATAATTGGTAAGTGGCACAATATCCAACTAAAAACTTTTGTGTAGCAAAGGAAAAGATCAACAGAATAAGGACAGAGCCTACGAATCTTAGAAATATTTGAAAATTATTCACCTGATAAAGAATTAGTTTTCAGAATAGAAGAGGAACTAAACACAACAGCACAAACAAACAAACATCAAACACACAAAGCCCCCAGTGATCCGATTAAAACATGGGCATTTCTTGGAAGAGAACGCACAAATGAGAAAATACGAAAAAATTTTCAACGTCACTAATGATGAGTGGGGAATGCAACTTAAAATCACAATGAACTCTCTCCAGTTGTCAAGGCATCAGGCTGCATGGGCTCTACATTAGCAATGGAAAGAATCGTCGCAAGAACTGTGTGAACTTGTAAAGAAAATCCTGAGCTGCAGAGAACATGCTAACTACAATACATGCCACCCTGTGAGATCCTGAGCAGTGTGTCCAGGTGAATTGTCCCTGGAGTATTTATTCATGGAAAATGTGAGATAATAAATATATGTTTAAGCTCAAAATAAAACAAATGGCAACAAGGCATCAACTCACCCCGATTAAAATGGGTGTTATCAACTGACAACAAACAAACAAAGGAACAAAAACCCCCTAAAACCAAAACTAACCCAGAAATGCAGGCCAGGATGCAGATAGGAGAGAACGCACTGTTGTGGGAATGTAGAGTAGTATAGCCTTTATGGAAAACAGTTGGGAGGTTCCTTAAAAAATCAGAATGGAACTACGACATGTGGTACTAATCCACCTACTCAATATATGTCCTAAGGAATTAAGTCATTTTGTTGGAAAGATAGACGAACTCATGTGCCTAGTGCAGCTTTCTCCACTACAGCCAAGATATGGAATCAGTCCAGGTGTCTGCTGATGAATGGATAAAGAAAAGTTGGAATATATACACAATGGAATATTATTCAGTCATAAAGCTTTTTATTATTCACATGGCAGAAATTGGAGGACGTTATGTGAGGTGTAATAAGTCAAGCACAAAAAGCAAATACTGCATGTTCTTCTTACATGAGGAAACTGAAAAGTTGATCTCAAAGAAGGATATGTTAAATAGTGGTTACCAGAGCTTGGGAAGGGAGAAAGGGAGGGAGGGAGGGATAGAGAGAGGATGGCTAACAGTTGCAAAGGCTCAAACGGATAGGAGAAATAATTTCTTCCATAGAAGAGAAGATAACCTGATTGACAACAATTAATTGAATATTTCAAAATATCAAATAATGAGTATTTTGAACATTTCTAATGCAAAGGAATAATAAATGTCTGAGGTGATAGTTATGCCAATGACTCTAATCTAATCTTTATATCATGTACACAAGTACTGAAATGCCACACCCTATCCCATAAATAAGGTCTAATAAGCATCTCAATTTTAAAAACTATAAATATAAAATGAAGAAGAAAAATGAAAGGAAAACAACAACGACAACAACAGCAAAATACTGAAGGAGACACATGTTTGCAAGAGAGCTCTCTAGATGTCAGAGATGAAGAGAAAACCCAGGGGAAGGAAGGTTAGGATTTCTTTCCACTGTCCACAGATTCTTTTAGGCCTTCACAGGCTTCCACCTCTTGTCCTTGTTCTTAGAACACTGCGGACATTTAGCGAATAGTTGTTGATTGGATGGATGATTCTCTTGACCAGTATTCTCCACTCAAAAGATATGCCTTTCCTCTCACTTTTTTCCAAACTCCTGATACATTTCTGTTTCTCAGATTTATAAACAGTGTGCACAGGTATCAAGCAGGACTGAGAGGTGGAACACACGCCTTGAACACACAACATAGCTTGACACACAACAGTGGAACACAGCTGGACACACAACACACTGGACGGGTGATAGGGCTGGAGAGCATGGTCTCAGTTCCAGATCTGCACCTACCTGCAGCTCAGCACTGGCCCCATGCCACTGTCCAGCCCCAAGGAGCCACCCCCTAAGGCCTGAGCTCTGGGCTTCTCTTTCTTTAGTGTCACCTTGTGGGGGCCTCAGAAGTCCTGGGTCCTGCTTGAGTCTAGGTTGGAGGAAATGAAAGTTATGGAGGACAGCCAGAACCATGGAAGAGCACGGGCCACCCTCCCTGAGGGTGTCTGAAGACAGATGCAATGTTAATGCCACAGAGAAGGTGACAAATTCTCCAATTCTTTGAGCAGGATGAATGCATCCCTGACTTGCCCTCTGTGACAGGGTGGATTCCTTACAAAGGGAAACAAAAACATGCCCCCACCCCGCAACGCTCCCATATTGGCACATAGTGTATTTTAAGCTTAGGCCACTGAGAAGCAATTACAGGGAAAGCTCTCAGTCATTTCCATGATCTAAAAGCAAGATCCAAATTTATAAATATATGTCCTGCCCTCTCCACTGGGAAGAACAGATACTCAAATACTTAGTGGAGAATAAGATACTCAGAGAAGTCTACCCAACATGTATTGCTAAAATGGCCATTACTTTCCCCCATAAATTTACCTTCTCAATATTTGCCAAGCTAGAAACTCAAAGTGCTCTTCCTTTGTCTTGCCACTTCTCTAAAAATGTGCTGTTCTTTTGTTAAGATGCTGAAGAAGCCCAAGCTTGAGTCCACACTGCCCCTTTGAGTCGTGTTCTTTGGTGTTCCTGTGTTCAGGAACACTCGCTTTCTGCCTTTTGTCAATCTAACTACAGGCTCTAGCTGGAAAACCTACTACGGGCAGAGAAAAGCATTATTCCTCCCTCCACCAGACCGACTGTGGTAGTTGCTTTCTTTGCATCCTTCAGGCCCGGGAGGGGAATTATGCCAGCGTGGTCACACAACCTGTCATGCCTTTCTGTCTTCTCCCTAACTGGCCTTCTGGCTTCTTCTAGAACATGCCAGCTGAGTCCTGTTGGAACTGGCTCCATGAAGTGCTATGCTTTTCCAAGGCTTCTAGGGCAACTCAATTCCAGATCTGTTTTGGAGTCTTGAAATGAGAAGCCTGGGCTGTGCAGGTGCTTTGGATCTCAGGGACCTCTGTTCATGAGCCACGGAACACCCTTCACCCATCTCAGTGATTAAGAACTCTGACCCTACTTAAAGCCCATCCCAAATGACCCTACATGCACCTGCCATTTTTCGATCCTTATAAACATCATTGAACCTCTAGAATCTTTTCTTGTACTCATTGCCTACCTTATGATCATTGCATCCTCAGTCTTGTTCTTTCTGTTCTTCCTGGCTCCCTCATTTTTTTTTTTTTTTTTTGTACTGGGCTGGGACTCAGGGAAAATTTACCACTGAGTACATCCCTAACCCTTTTAATTTTTATTTTTAGACTGGGTCTTACTAAGTTGCTGAGGGTGCTGCCAAGTTGCTGAGACTGGCCTTGAATTTGCAATCCTTCTGCCTCAGTCTTCTGAGTTACTAGGATTATAGGTGTATGCCTGGCTCTAACTGCCTCAGCTTAAAACTTCTGCACAGTGCCCTGCATCAAGGACAGCAATAAGTGTCTAAATAAAATTATCCTTAGGTTGCTGTTAATGGAATGGGCTAGAGAAAATGTTTACCCAGGAACCACAATATTTGGGGCAGAATCCAGGCTAGAATCTGGGTCCTGGATTTTTAAATTTTCTTCCCTTTGTAGGGTCCTTTTCTCTGGGGTGCCTGGTCCTCCAGGGCCCAGGACCCAAGAAATTAGCAGAGTATATATTCATCCCTTTTCCTATAGGTGATGTTGGTTATTTGTATGCTCCCTAGCTCCTTAAATGAGGAAACCAACAGTGGGGTGTTTCTGAGAAGGAGGACTGACTGTGGCTTCTATGGATGGCTGGAGGGTAGACTGCTGTTGGCCCACAGGGCAGGTTGGACGATGAGACTCATGCTCTGTGCTGGAATCTAACTCCATCATGCAACTAAGCCCTCTGAGTCTCAGGATCCTCAGCTTTAACATGGGGCAAGTGAAAGTATCTACTTCCTAGCAGGAAGGAACAAGTATTAAATTAGATAGCATATAAAGTACTCATTTAGCACTGAGTGAATACACGCAGTCCCTAACTGTTATTACCTGTTGTCATGAAAAGTAAATAAAGGGAAGCACACATGGATAGAAATTCAGTTCACATGAGTAAACAAATTCATCTCAGCCTCTGGGTGGACTTAGGGGAAGAAGAAGAAACCCCATCGCTACACTCAGGCATCGAAGGTAACCAGAGGAAAGGAAGAGGGCTAGGATATGATGTCTGGAGCACTCCAGAGTGAAGTGATTTGCCCCCAGGGATGGGAGCAACTCCAATAAATGCTCCGTCAGCAAATCCCACAGAAAACCATGATGTTCTCACAATGCGGGATGACTCAGGGAAGGGAGCCCTAAAGACTTGTATATGGATTTGAATGGTTTAAGGCTTAAATCAAGTTCAGGTTATGAAAAATAAGGCTATCAGATGAGTGCCTCTGGGAACATATCCACTACATGGACACTTAGGTGTCCTGCCCTACCTTGCACTCTGGGACTCCGGGTCTGTGGTTGGAGGCTGGACCATCAGGGGCATATCTCCCTGTCTGGGAGAGGGCTGTTGTTCCCCACACTGACGGAAAGCCTGAGAAGAACAGACAGCTCTGTAATTTATGAGCCCAGGAAGAGACCAGAGTGTAGGGCCACCCCAGGAAACCAAGGCCGTGTGTGTGCGCTCGCGCACGTACGTCCACGCATATGTGGTTGTGTTCTTGTGCACATATGTGTGCATGCAGTTCTGAGACCAAGGTTACAGTCAGGCTGTTCTGAACACACAGGCAGGCTCCATTGCCCCTGGAGAGCTCTTACCTTCCTGCTGGTCCTGGTCAGTGATCCACAGGCCTGAGAAAGTGCAGATGCCAGGGCAGCGATGGCTCTGTCAAGCTCTGTCTGAAAGTCCAGGGGAGACATGCGAGGGGTGCAGCCTGGGGAAGAAGACAGAACAGAGGGACCCTGACATGGTCATCTCAATCGAGCATAGAAGGCCCACCCAACACCCATTTCACTTGTTCCTGTGTTCCTGGCCTTGTGTGCCTCTCACCTTCCAATTTTATTTTCCCTCTTGTGCCAGAGCCTGCTCTGACTTTCTTTCACTGTTGTGCTAAATGATGGGGACAGAGCCTTGATAACATGTGGTGGCACATGAACACTTTCATTGTGTGCATATCTTCCCTTCCTCTATATCTCAATGTTCCTTTTTTCCCATATTTTTTATTGGTGCATTATAGTTGTACAAATGGTGGGATTTGTTTTGTACATATCTGTGCATGCACGCAATATAACAATATAATTTGGCCAATATAATCCCTCAGTATTTCCCTTTCCATTCCCTCCTCCCTCTCCTGTTCCCTTTACTCTATTAATCTCCTTTCGATATTCATGAGATACTGCCTACATCTTTTTTTTCCCTTTTCCTCTCTAGCTTCCACATATGAGAGAAAATGTATGACTTTGATCTTCTGAGTTTGACTTATTTTGCTTAACATGTGGTCTCAAGTTCCATCCATTTTCCTGCAAATGATACAATTTCATTTTTCTTTATGGCTGAATAAAACTTAATTGTGTATATATAACACATTTTCTTTATCCATTTATCCATAGACAGACACCTAGCCTGGCCCCATAGTTAGTCAATTGTGAATTGTGCTGCTATAAACATGGGTGTGCATGTGTCACTATGGTATGACGACTCTGTAAATTCTCTAGGATAAATACAGAAGAGCAGTATAGCTGGGTCATAGGGGGGTTCCATTCTCAGTCTCTTGAGGAATCTCTATACTGATTTCCATAGTGGTTGTACTAATTTATGATCCCAGCAGTAGGGTAAAAGTGTGCCTTTACCTCCACATCCTCTCCAGTATTTATTATTGTTTGCATTCTTGATGGCTGCCACTCTGACTGGAGTGAGGTGAAATCTCAGGGTAGTTTTGATTTGCATTTCCCTAGTTGCTAATGATATTGAACATTTTTCCATATATCTGTTGGTCACTTGTATTTCCTCTTTTGAGAAGTGTCTCTTTAGTTCATTTACCCATTTCTTAATTGGGTTATTTTTTGGCATTTAGGTTTTTGAGTTGTTTACATATTCTTGATATTAATCCCTGCCAGAAGTGTAGCTAGCCAAGATATTCTCCCATTCTGTACATTCTCTTTTCCCGTTCCTAATTGTTTCCTTTGCTGTGCAGAAGGAAATAATTATTTACTTTGATGCCATCCTGTTTACTCTTGACATTTTCCTGAGCTTCAGGATTCCTACTGAGAAAGTCATTGCCTGTGCATATATGTTGCAGTGTTGACCCTATGTTTTCTTCTAGGAGTTGCATAGTTTCTGGTTTAATTCCTAGGTGTTTGATGCATTTTGAGTTGATTTCTGTGTAGGGTGAGAGATAAGGGTCTAGT
Source organism: Glaucomys volans (assembly GCA_020662805.1). Classification (NCBI taxonomy): domain Eukaryota; kingdom Metazoa; phylum Chordata; class Mammalia; order Rodentia; family Sciuridae; genus Glaucomys; species Glaucomys volans. Next base: position 15,253 of record JAJEJO010051033.1, on the reverse strand, counting down.
CTGATTATTCTACACATGGATAACCAGTTTTCCCAGAATCATTTGTTAAAAAGGCTATGTTTTCTCCAATGTATGTTTTTGGCATCTTTGTCAAGGATCAGATGGCTGTATCTGAGTGGGTTTGTCTCTGTGTCTTCTATCCCATGCCATTGTCTATGTATCTGTTTTTATGCCAGTCCCATGCAGTTCTTGTTATTATAGCCGTGTGGTTATAATTTGCAGTCGGGTATTGTGATGCCTCTAGCATTGCTTTTCTTGCTTAGAATTGATTTCCCTATTCTGGTTCTTTTATTTTTCCAAATGAACTTTAGGACAGGTTTTTCTAGTTCTGCAAATAATGTTTTTATTATTTTCATGGGAATTACATTTAGTATGTGTATTGATTTTGGTCGTATGGCTATTTTAACATTATCAATTGTGCTTATCCATGAACAGGGGAGTCTTTCCACCTTCTGAGGTCTTCTTCAGTTTCTTTCTTCAATGTTCTATAGTTTTCATTGTAGAGATCTTTCACCTCCTTAGTTAGATTTATCTGTAGGTATTTTATTTCATTTTTTTGAGGTTATTGTTAATGGGATTGTTTTCTTTCTCAGCAGATTCACTAGTGGTGTACAAGAAAGCCTTTGAATTCTGTACGTTGATTTTTACAACCTGCTACTTTGCTGAATGTGTTTATCAGTGCTAGCAGTCTTTTGGTGGAGCTCATAGATCCTCTAAGTATAGGATGATATCATCTTCGAATAGTGATTCTTTGACTTCTTCCTTTTCTATTTTTATCCCTTTTATTTCCCTCTCTTGCCTAATTGTTCTGGCAAGAATTTCTAGTGCTATATTAAATAGGAGTGGTGATAGTGGACATCGTCATCTTGTTCTGGATTTTAGATAAGATACTTTTTAGGTTTTTCCCATTCACTATGATGCTGGCTTTGGATTTGTTGAATATAGGTTTTATGATGTTGAAGTGAGTTCCTTCTATCCAGAGTTTCTTCTATCCCATAGTTTCAGGATGAATGGGGAATGAATTCTGTTGAAGGCTTTGTCCACATCTATTGAGACGACTAAGTGAATTTTGTCCTTAAATCTATTTATGTGGGGAATTACATTTTTTGATTTGTGTATATTAAACTATCCTTGCAGCCCTGAGATAAAACCAGCTTGGTCATGTTGTGTAGTCTTCCTTAATATGCTGTTGAATACAATTAGCTAATATTTTGTTAAGGACTTTTGCATCTAAGCTTATCAGGGATATTGGTCTGTAGTTTTCTTTATTTGTTGTGCCCTTGTGTGGATGAGTGTGATGCTGGCTTTGCAGAATGAATTTGGAAGTGTTCCATCCCTTTATATTTTGTAGAATAACCTGTACATCTTACTCTTTCTTGTGTTTAACTCTGAAATGTTTATAGACCTGCCCACCTTTTATGTATTTATTACTTCTCTCTGTTGTATGTTCTCCTTTTTCCTGCTAGACACTCTGCACCTTCAGCCTCTTCTGGTCCCCCCACACTTAATGGCACCACACTTGGCAAAGACTCCTGAGGTTTGGCAGGGAGAGTGTGGAATTCTACCCAGGATGGTTTTCCTAGGTTATAGAGCCCAACTTCTCCATCGGACTGATTAGTTGCTTTTTTTCTGTTTGATGTATTTTCATGAGGTCCTGCTTTTTGGGAAAAAGTGTCCCTCAAAAAATTGAGCCCTCCACGCCCTTGAAGCTTGCAATGGCATAGGATGGAGATGAGTGTGGCCTCCACACATAGTCCTTCAGTGACACCCAAAAGGGATCTGTGGGATCATTAGGACATGGAGCTTCATAAGCTTGTCTTAGGCAGCTTTCAGAGTAAAGTGACTTTCTTGGTCCTACTCCTCCTAATCATTGGCCAGATGTCCCAGTCCAGGAATGGACTAATAGGATGTCCAAGAAGGGGAATTTATTTGGAGAGAAGGTCACAGAAATGTGAACTCCCAGGTTTGCTGTGTGAACTGGGACATGCAGGGTTTCTGATTTCCAGCAAACCTGAATCTCAACTCCCTTCCCCAGGGACATGATTTAGCAGGACAGGGGTCATGGGAAAAGTGATCCAGGTACAGAGACCTCAGGCCCAAAAGCATTCTCAAGCGATCCATACTTCAATGAGGACTAAAGGGGTGAAGCCTTATCTGGCTTGGCCAGCCTGTCGCACCGGGTTCTCAGGTCTGCAGTCTGACTAAATGAGTGGTTTTGAGGTCCTTTAGCTGTAGAGGTATGTGGAGGGTATGGGCAGAGATGGAGCTCCTGGCTCAACCTTTGGTGAGTCCTGTAGTCTCTTTGAACCTCAATTTCCTCCACTGTTGGTAAAAATGATGGTTATAGAGATGGTGATAATGTCACTCATAGGTTTCCTGTAACAACTGAATGGGTCAGATGGGGATGACACTTATCCTGCTTTGGAAATAGACTGAAATTAAGGATAATTTACTGGTAACTGTTTTTCTGCACCCTGCATTTCTTTATATGGAGAGTAAAGGCTTTGAGGGCTGTCCTTCTGACTTGGAGATACCAAGGAAGCTGAGAGAGAATATTGCCCTTTGCTCTGGCTAGCACAGGCTAACTAAATCTGCAAATCAGCATATGCATATATTTCCTGCCTTTGGTTCCATTTTGCCACCTTTTCCCCTAAATTTTTTCTTACTTCATTGCTTCTAAAGATGGAAATTTGGAAACAAAAAGTTTCTTCAATTTTCCTTCAAAGCTGAATAAAACTTATTTTTGAATAAGACTTATTTTCTGCCAATATGATTCTGAATATATGTGGAATAATGAGCAGTGTAACCTAGCTTCTTCCTCCAAGTGGTAATATTACTCCCTGGTAACAATGTTGGTAAAAATGTCAGACAGAAGTAAGGATGCCCTTGAACAACATAGCTCAAGGTGACAGTGATCTCTGGGGAGGAGAAGTCTCAGATACTTGTGACTAGCCCAACCTGCAGTGAAATTCCAGGGAAATCCTAGCAATGCCTGGAGTTATTTTTATTTCATGTCCCCACTTTCCTTCCTACTGTAGCAACTATCTAAACATGCATTATTGGAAAGGAAAATAAGGTTATTGACTGTGATTGATGAACTATGTTGGGTTGTCCCATTAGTGTGCTCACTGAAAAATTTATATCCAATGTTTGAGACTTTGGACCTCAAGTGAATCATTTTGAGGTCCCAGGTGGTATGAGATGAAAAGCTCAAGTCACTGTTTAGGGTTTGACTAGGCCATTGACTTTTGGGTTGCCAGAAGATAAGATGAAATTCAGAGGTCTGAAAATTTCCCAATGGTTATATTGGTTTCTTTGAGTCTCCTTTGATTTTAGTTTGGAAAAAGATTACGGACATGACCTATATATTTAAAAGTGAATAAAAATAGATAATAGGTGATAGGCTCCAATTACAGTCCTGTTCAAAGGCAGAGACCACACCTGGAAGCTAACTGCTAGAAGTATTAATGGGCACCATCAAGGTCTTTTTCAAATGTAAAAGACCATGAGGCTCACATGTGGGAACACTCGAGGCGACTTCTTTGTCCCAAAGAGTTTTGGGAATGGCTGGTGGGAGTGAACCCAGATGAGAGTTACAGGAAGGATTAAAACTCAGGCTTAAAAGGACACAACCAACAGCCTTAGTACTTTTTCTATGTCTGTTTAGCATAGGTTTTGATCAATGCTCAAACTATAAAAGACCCTAAGTTAGCACACCAAAATGGGATTTTCCTGCAATCAGTTCCCCTACCTTCTGGTGGGAGTTTTCTCTACTCTCACTTAAATAAGTCCTACTCTGTTTACTCCCTCCTACCATTATTATCCATGGATTTTATTCTTCAAATTGCAAGACAAGAGCCCAGAAAGAAATTGGTGAAGCAGGGAATCGAGTCTCCTCTCAAAACTCCAGTTTCAAAAGGACATGCCTTTTTTTTTTTTTTTGGGAACCAGGATTGAACTCAGGGACACTCGGCCACTGAGCCACATCCCCAGCCCTATTTTGTATTTTATTTAGAGACAGGGTCTCACTGAGCTGCTTAGGGCCTCGCTAAGTTGCTGAGGCTCACTTTGAACTCACGATCCTCCTGACTCAGCCTCCCAAGTCGCTTGGATTACAGGCGTGCGCCACCACGCCTGGCTAAGGACATGCTGATTTAAGACAACTGTTTCATATATTTGTTAACTTGACTATTGGCTTATCAGGTTATCTTTTAATGGCTGCAGCAACAGATTTATCTACTTAATTAGGGAATTCCAATTCTGAAAAACCCAACCTGTTCCTGGGTTGGAAGGAAATTTGAACAGTTCGTGTAAAAGGTGCACATAAGGGCCTGATCATCTTTATTCCTTGAGCTTTGGTGCTTGGGATTTGTCCAAGCCACATAAGAAGGATTTTCTGACCCACTGCTGACACAGAGGAAAGGAACTTGTAAAAACCACATATTTTATTGATCCCAAATATTTCCTGAGCATAGGCCTTGCTTCAGTCATCAAATGAAACTTGATCAAAATTTATCCTTGATTGTGTTATTTGAGCTCATGTTTTTTTTCCCCCTCTGGTAAATACACTTGATTCTGCACACTTAAATTACATGTTTTTGTTTTATCTGGCTAAAAGATGTTTCATTTTCTCTGAGTTTTTTTTCCCCCCTCTCTGGTAAAAAAAAGAAACTGGTTATTCAAGCTTTGCTGGCCTTAGTCTTTAAGATGTAAATTTTCTACCTGGTCTCAACTTCAAAAATGCAAATTAAGATTGACAGACATGCTTTCAATATCAAAATTAGCAAATGATAAATCTAAGCTTTAAATTTTTCTTGTGTGTCAGAAACAAACCACATAATCACAGTCACCTGATGCTTGATAAAGTTCCCAAAAATATATGTTGGAGAAAAGATAGCCTTTTAAACAAATGGTTCTGGAAAACTGGATATCCATATGTAGAAGAATAAAACTAGATCCCTATCCCTCATCCTGCACAAAAGTCAAATCAAAGTAGATCAAAAAACTTGGAAATAGATCAGAAATGTTGCAAATGCTGGAAGAAAACATAGGGCTGATACTTGAACACATAGGCACAAGCACCAGATTCCTTAACAAGATCCCTAAAGCTCAAGAAATAAAACTAAGAATCAATAAATAAGATGGGATCTAGTTAAAAAGTTTCTGCACAGTGACAGAAGTGATTAAGAACATGAAGAGAAAGCCTACAGAGTGGGGTGAAGTCTCTGCTAGGTGCACCTCTGACAGGGGATCAATATCCATGATATATAAAGAATTAAAAAACAACCCCAAACAAACAACAAAACTCTATAAGTAACCCAATAAATAAATGGGCAAAAGGACTAAACAGGCCCTCATCAAAAGAGAAATATAAATAAATGGCAAACAGATATGTGAAAAAATGTTTCAACATCCTCAGCAATCAGGGAAATGCAAATTAAAACTTCATTGAGATTTCATTTTACTCCAGTTAGAATGGCAAATAATAAGAATACAAACAATAATAAATGCTGGTGAGGATGTGGGGAAGAAAGGTACACTCATACATTGTTGGTAGAACTGCAAATTAGTACAATCACTTTTGTATGAAGATTCTTCAAACATTAGGAATAGAACAACTGTTATGGTTTAGCTATTAGGTTTTCCCCCAAAAGTTCATGTGTGAGAAAATTCAAGAAATTTTATAGGTGAAATGATTGGATTATGAGAACCTTAATCTAATCAGTGCATTAATCCCCTGATAGGGAATAACTGGGTGGTAACCATATGCATGTAGGGCATGACTGGAGGAGGTGGGTCATTGGGGGTGTGTGCCTTTGGGGTATGTACTTTGTTCTTGATGTGGAGAGGGGTCTCTCTCTCTCTCTCTGATTCCTGGTGCCACATTCTGAGTCACTTTCCTCTACCATGCTCTTCTGCCATGATGTTCTGTCACATAGTGAGCCCAGAGCAATGGAGTGGCCATCTATGGATTGAGACCTCTGAAACCATGGGCACCAAATAAACTTTTCCTCCTTAAATTTTTTGTCAGATCTTTTGGTTACAGCAGTGAAAAGCTGACTAAAACATCATTTGTTCCAGTTATCTCACTCCATGGTATTTATTCTAAAGAACTAAAATCAGTACACTATACTGATAGAGTCACATCAATGTTTATAGCAGTGCAATTCATAATAGCCAAGTTATGGAACCAGCTCAGGTGTCTGTCAACAGATGAATACATTAAGAAAATGTGGTATATATGCACATTTTCTCAGTCACGAAGAAGAATGAAATTATGGCATTCGCTGGTAAGAGGATGGAACTGGAGAATATCATGCTAAGTGAAATAAGCCAAACTGAGAAAGTCAAGGGTCAAATGTTTTCCTGAATATGAGGAAGCTAAAGCAAAGAAAGAAGGGGAAAAGGAGCAGGTGTGGGATCTTATAAAAATGGAGGGAAGATCAGTGTAGTACAAGAAGGGGATTGAAGGGGAGGGAGGAGGAATGTGGAATGAGGAAATGTGGAATGAATTTTACAAAATTATGCTATGGACATGTCTAAATATACCACAGTAAATTCCATCTTTTTATATATCTATAAAACATCAATTAAGAAAAAAACAATAAACAGGGAAGACCAGTAGAGTAGAGGAAAAGGAGTAGGGGGAAGGAGGAGGGGAGGGAAAGAGGAAGCACTGGAAAATGAAATGGAGCCAATTAAACTCCATGCACTTATGATTTTGTCAAAATGAACCCCACTATTATGTATAACTATAATATACTAATAAAAGCATTTAAATTTCTTTTCTTGTGTGTGCCTATGTGATTATGTATTATTTGCTTACATGGTACTAAATTGGCTTACAAATAAGTAGTTACACAACTTAAAACCTGCTAAGTTAGCCTAAATGCCTTTTGATTAACATAACTTGAGTTATTTTGTGACCAACAGGTTAATTTAAACTTGTACACAATAGGGATGACTCTAAACTCTGGCAATTCATTTTCACTGCCCTGCCAACAAATTGGGATATTTCTATATTTAAGACATAATGGTGAATGATTTCCATGTATAATGGCTTGCGTTCTACCAAGAAAATAACTTAAAAATTTTAACTATGCTTCATTTCCATGACTAATCTAAAGATAGTTCTTAAAATTAGTAAGTTAGATAAATATTAGGACAGATGTTTATTCAATCTGTTTTTTTGAAAAGCATTCTTTGTTTTGCTATAAAAGACCACTAATAAAGGCTTTTCCAAATAAAATTGGTGTTTACTAACAATTTTTTATATATATATATTTTTAGTTGTACGTGGGCATAATACCTTTATTCCATTTTTATGTGGTGCTGAGGATCCAACCCAGTGCTTCATGCATACTGGGCAAGCACTCTACCACTGAGCCACACCACCAGCCCAACGATATTTTTTTATTTGGCCTAATGTCAACAGTCTATGATAAAATCTAAGAAAGCTTACCTGCTACACCACAGTAGTTAAATTACTCTGCTTTCATATCTATTCTTTCCTTAGGTTTAATTCTTAAAAAGGTGGCTTTTGAAGTAGTTTTTTAAAACAAGGAATCCTTGATTCAAAGCTAGAAATCTCTAGCTTTTCACACCTCAAATATGTTGTGTTCTCTTTTGATGAGTGAGTAGTGCTTATATCTATCTATATATGATGACACGATGGCTTGTCTAAAGTATTAAGTGTTCAATGACTAGGGAAATTCACAATTGATTCTATATGCTAAAATGTGTAGAATGAGTTTAGAGTTCTAAAAGATTTATAACTGTTATTTAAAACGTATCAGCAATTTCATTTTATTTGGTATTTTTTCCTTGTTCCAGGCCTATAATAAGCCAAAGAAAATAATATAATTTAAAATGCTAAGAACCTATGTATGGTTTCTGATTTTAATTTCTGAAATTGAGACAGGAGTCTAAGAACATCAAGATGGCAGAGGCAGGATACAAGCAAAATGCAGGCTGGAGTACAACACAGGGAGATGAGGCACCATGCTCCTGTTTAATGTAAGTATCATCACCACGGCAACTCCTGCTACTGAAGGGCTTATTGCCATGGCAACTCCAGCCACAGGTTCTATATTCTAATGAGGTGAAAATCAAGTAACCAATGGGAACATGTGGGGCAAGGTCTTCATAGCTCAGCGTGTAAGACAAGACTCACCTAGACACGCTGCCTTGAGCCACTCATTTGCTCAGCCCACTTTGCTCTATTTTACAGTGTTTCTTTCACTTTCAATCAATCTATGTTCTGCCTGTAACTTCTGAGTGTCTTGCTCTGTTGTTTGTTTAGTATGCCAAGAAACTGGACCCCACATGAACACCCCACCAGTGTCATTTTTCATGCCTGCTAAGAGGTAATCCACTTCAGTGACCCCTCATTATAATCACCCAAACCTACTTCTCTTTTCTATCAGGCCCCAGGATGATCAGAAGCCACCTCCATTTAGAGGGATGGGAACTCTATAGTCCAAAACGTTGGAGATCCTGTGACTTTGCCATACTCTCTAGTACTCAGTGCCCCCTGCTATTTGCTTGTCCTGGGTTCTCTGGGGCCTCTCCATCTGACTCTGTGTTTTCATTTTCTCAATGAAAATTTGCCTTCTTCCTTCTGGCTCCAATTTCTTTGATTGTAGATAATGACATGCCTTTGGCTCTTGATCACACTCTCAGCAGGCACAGGTTGGGCAGCTTAAAGTCATTTAGGGTACCTGTCACTTGCAGACTCCTGTGACAGTATTATCCAGTTGTGAGCTGCAGTTAGATTTAATCTATTTTGGACTCAAGACAAAGATCATCATTGCCAGCACACAGTAAAACCATGCATTCATCCTTACCCTGTGGTTATTCAAAGAAAATAGCTCAGCCAAGGCTAATCATGTTGCACATCCCTTTCTATCTCTACTGTGGGTATTAAACATAGCCCTGTGACTCCTTTTTCTTTATTCACCTTTTACAGGCCTGTACACTCAGGATGTCAATTCCTCTTCTCCTGAAGTGTTCTTGGAACCTCCTACTTTCCAGTGTCTCTTTTGTACTCCACCCCAAGGGAGAGTGTTGGGGGGTCTATGGGCTGTAATGGTTTATCATGTCTTAGATCATAATCCAGACCTAGAGGATGATTGCTATCCCTTTTATTATTTTTATATGGTGAGGGAATGGGGAAAAGGTCAGGTCATTGGGAAGGAGCACAGCAGTCTCTGGCTGGCTGTTCCTTAGTGTTTTGGGAAGGAGGCCAAATTTCATTAGACCCATAAAAATAGTTATAAGGATGCCAGAAGTTTGGTACTACATCCAGGACGCACACAAATTATTGTTAGCCACTTCCCTTGGAGAAAGTTCTATTTTATCCCAATATTAAAAATGTTCCCCTAAAATAAACTGGCACTTATTATCCTGGGGCCTTTGGGTCAGCTTCTTACTCCTCTTCCCAGCCCCAGGTATTATCTGATTTCTTGTCTTTTGTAATCAATCTTTTGCTGCCAGTTCAGCCTACAAAAGCATCCAGCGTCTCAGTGAGGGACTTCAGAACCAAGAAACTGGAGAAGAAATATGCTCTAGGGAACATTCAGCGGTGGCGCTGGTGCCCATCTCAACAGTCAGAGACACTTGGCCACCCTAAGTCAGGATCCCCAGGGGGATGCCCAAGGCACCTAAGTTAGAGGCACATCATTCTTCTGAGGGATGCTTTGAATGGAATTTGGAATCTAGTCCCTAGGTCATTAGGGTTTCCTAGTTTTAAAGACAACCATGGGAGGAACAATCTCCACACTGAGTCCGCTCTCAGCTGTTTTCTCCACCACTGGGAAAGCTTTGTTCCTGATAACCTGACATATTTTATTGCAATACTACTTGGCCCTATTATGAGTTAGGAAACTCAGAATAGTGGACCATTAATTGTAGCCCAAATTTGAATATTATCCTTCAATTGGATCTGTTTTGCAAAAGACAAGGTAAATGGTCAACATAAAAGCCTTCATGACTTTAAACAAAACACTTCATCATGCAAAGACAAAAATTCACCAGCCCCCAGAGAAGCCTCTGCTCCTGCCTCTGATCCAGAGAGCACAGATGATCCTTTACTGAGTCATCCCTATGTCTCTTGGGGGACCTTCAACAACCTCTTCCATTCCACCACCTCAGGATATAACTCACTAGCCCCTCCTTCTCCAAACATCCTGAGCCCATAGGATACTTGCATGGGGCCTTTGCAGTTGTCTCAGCCTCACAGTGGGCTCTGCCCTGGGATATGTGGTCAATACCATCCCGTTCATCACTGTTTTCCCTGGTTATCCAAATCCTTTTCTGGTTCCTTTCTCTGTTCAAACTTTTCTGAACTTCTATCTTCCACCTCAGATTCTTGGTAAGTTGGCGAAAAATCTCAAGATAATTGACAGATTTTTGGCTAGAGAACACTGTAGTAAAAACCTAAAAATCTCTTGATTGGAACTCAGATGCTCAGCCCTGAAGAATAAGAATTGAGACTTTTAGTCAGTTTTTGGGAAGACATTTTTCCATTGGCTGTTAAAAGATTCTTGTAGAAACAGTGATTATGAGATTTTAGACCCCTGTACCCATTAAGGGTAGAAACTTCTTTGTCTTCCTCTTACCCGCTCATCTTTATCTCTGGACCAATAGAATGTCTTGGAACCTGACTCAGTGGGAATTCTCATTCACATCTAAGGCAAAGGGGTACCCTTTATTTCTGGGTCAGGATGCCCTGCTTAATGCCCTTTGCTTCACATGTTCAAAATGACAGTTTTCCTTGCTTCTTAGCTGCATCCTGATAACCTGTTCCTCAAAGGCTTGCATCTGGAATGTAAGCTGCATAGGAAAAACTGGCTTGAGACCAGAGGGGAAAGAAAGTGTCACTTTAAAATCCAAGCCACTGTGGGAGATTAATGGCTGTTTTACAAGCTTTCTTTTTCTTGAAGCTTTTCCTGTGGTCTACCCTCTCCCCAGACCTGAAGGGCTCCCACATTCTTTAAATGTCTGGGATGACTCTAATTTGACCAAAGGGCACTCTGATCTGATAGATGTTCCATGTACTTCTTTACTGGAGTAATTATAGCTATGCCATTTTAAAAAAACCTGTTTTTTTTTTTTTTTTTTTTTTTTTTTTTAAGGTCATGGTTCTTCTGGTGGATTAACATTTGGTCCTGCACACCTGAGTTAATACTTTTGTTCTGACGATGTTTTGCCTAATGGGAGTTTTTTTAAAAGCCTCCTTTCTCTCTCTCTCTCTCTCTCTCTCTTTTTTTTTTTCTGTTGTATTTATTTAGAGGCCAAGTAACCCTAACTCTAACCTTAAATAAGGATTAATTTTTAAGTACATTGGAAAAGGAAAGAAATTGTCCCTTTTAGAAGGTTCTAAAGGGAGAATAAACATGGTGATCATTGACATGCATCTACCTCAAGAATGAACATCCTTGAATCACTGATTCAGTGTATAGACATAATTGGCAGACCCTGCCCCAGTCATCCCCAACTGTACAGGACTTCTCCAGGTCTATATCCTCTATCCTAAAATTGGTTGCTCACTGTCACACAATGGATATGTGATAAACTCTATTTTAATTTGTAAAGAATTAATTCTGATAAAGACAAAAATCATGTGGTTATTTCAATAGATGTAGAAAAAGCATTTGATGAAATACAGCATCTGTTCATGTTTAAAATACTAGAAAAACTAGGGATAGAAGGAACATATCTCAACACTGTAAAAGCTATATATGACAAACCCAAGGTGAACATCAGTCTGAATGGAAAAAAACTGAAAATATTCCCTTTAAAAACAGGGACAAGATAGGAATGCCCACTTTCATTACTTCTATTCAACATAGTCCTTTAAACTCTATGCAGAGCAATTAGGCAAAAGATAGAAATTAAAGGGGTAAAATAGGAAAAAAAGGCTCAAATTATCTCTGTTTGCTGATGACATGATCCTATATTTAGAAGACCCCAAAAATTCCACCACAAAACTTCTAGAACTTATAAATAAATTGAGCAAAATGGAAGGATACAAAATTAATACCCATAAGTCAATCACATTTCTATATTCCAGTGATGAATCAGCTGAAAGACAAATCAGGAAAACTATCCCATTTGCAATAGTCTGAAAACAAAACAAAAATAAAAAAATCTTGGGAATCAATTTAACAAAAGAGGTGAAGAGCCCATACAATGAAAACTACAGAACACTAAAGAAAGAAATTGAAGATTTTAGAAGATGGAAAGAGCTGTATTTTCTTGAATAGGCAAAATTAATATTGTCAAAATGGCCATTCTATCGAAAGAGCTATACAGATTTAATGTAATTTCCATTAAAATTCCAATGACTTTTTTTTATAGAAATAGAAAAAAAAGCATTCATGATATTCAATTGGAAAAACAAGAGACCCAGAATTGCCAAAGCAATCCTTAGTGAGAAAAGTGAAGCAGGAGGCATCATAATTCCAGATCTTAAATTATACTACAGAGCTATAGAAAAAAAAAACAAAACAGCTTGGTGTTGGCACCCAAACAGTCATGAACACTAATGGAACAGAATAGAAAACACAGAGACAAACCCACATAAATACTGATACCAGGCAAAAGTGCCAAAAAATACATTTGGGGAAAAGATAGCCTTATTGATAAATGGTGCTAGGAAAACTGGAAATCCATACGTAGTAGAAGGAAATATAACCCCTACCTCTCATTCTGCACAAAACTCAAAGTGGATCAAAGACCTAGAAATTAGACCAGAAAGGCTGCACCTACTAGAAGAAAAGGTAGGCCCAACACTCCAACATGCCGGCTCAGGAACTGACTTCCTCAATAAGACTCCTAAAGTGCAAGAAGTAAAATTAAAAATTCAGTAAATGGGATGGTATCAAACTAAAAAGTTTCTTCACAGCAAAGGAAACAATCAAGACCTTGAAGGGAGAACCTATGGAATGGGAGAAAATATTTTCCACTTGCATCTCTGCATTAATTTCCAGGATATACAAGGAACTTAAAAACTTAACACCAATAAAACAAATAACCCAATCAATAAATGGTCAAAGGAACTACACAGACAATTCTCAAAGGAAGAAATATGAACTGGCAACAAATATATGGAAAAATGTTTAACATCTCTAGCAATTAGAGAAATGCAAATTAAAACTACACGGAGATTTAATCTCATTCCATCCAGAATGGCAATTATCAAGAATAAAAGTGCAATAAATATCGGTGAGAATGTGGGGAAAAGGGCACACTCATACATTGCTGGTGGGACTGCAAATTGGTGCAACCACTGTGGAAAGTAGTATGGAGATTCCTCAAAAATCTAGAAATGGAACCACCATTTGACTCAGTTATTTCACTCCTTGGCACATATCCAAAGGATTTAAAATCAACATACTATAGTGATGTAGCCACATCAAGGTTTAGAGCAGCATAATCCACAATTCACAGTAGCTAAGCTAGGGAACCAACTTAGGTGCCCTTCAACAGATGAATGGATAAAGAAAATGTGGTACATATACACAATGGAGTCCACAGAGAAGAGTGACTTTGTGACATTTGCTGGTAAATAGATGAAACTGAAGACTATCATGCTAAGTGAAATGAGCCAATTCCCAAAACACAAAATTGAATGAATGTTTTCTCTGATATGTGGAAGATAACCCACAATACGGGGGAAACAGAGGTTCTGTAGAGTAGACAAAGGGGAATGAAGGGAAAAAAAGAGGTATAGGAAAAGGAAAGACAGTAAAATGAATCTGACATAATTTTCCTACGTACATACATGAATACACCACAGTGAATCTCACCATTGTGTACATCCACAAGAAGTTAACTTAAAAAATAAAAATAAAAATAGCTATGAGTAAATGGTGGAAAGATCAATAGAGCAAAGTGAGCAAAGGGGTGGGGAAACGGAAGGGGAAGGAGAGGTACTGGGGTCCTAATTAGAATAAGATACATTGCATGCTTATATCATTCTGTTCAAATGGACTCTACTGTTACTTGTAACTAAAAAGAACCAATAAAATAAAAAAATTATGCTTTTTCATTCAAGGCTATTAATGCAAACTAAATATGTTTTTGTTGTTGTTAACAAAACTTGGTATTTTCCTTGTAAAAGTTTGTAACTATTGTTTGATAGTGTTTTGCAGAAGTACTACTTTTAATGAAACAATCTGAGTTAATTTGAAATAAGAAGCCATCATCTCCCGGACAGATAGGATATAATGCTGACTTCCAGTACTGATTCTGACCCCAATTAAATGGAAGGGTTAACTGTAAAAGTATAGACATTAAAGTTAAAGTCCATTACTCCCACTTCAAGACTGGTAAAACTGGCTTGCTAGATGTTTACCCAAACTTGGAGACCAAAGCCAAGAAAGTAAAAGAGCTAAGGAAAAAGCAGCCAATATTTTAGACCTTACCCACTAGGGTCAGCCAGGACCCAAGGAATTGTGAGACCCATCTAAGGGCCCTGAAACTCCACTGAGCCTCCCAAACTCCTCCTGACCAGGGGAATCATGAGGACCCCAAAGAACAGAAAGCCAATGAGTGCACATTTTCCAGAGGGAAGGATTATTGTAGAGGGAAGTGTCCCTAATGTTTTCAAGGGAAGCCATGTGTGATGAGCAAGGTCTTGACCCTAACAGATGGCACAGTTGGTAAAGAAAAGCTAAGGGATCCAAGAGGCTTCTTTCAAGTTCCCAAGTGTGACCCTTGAGGAATTCAGTAGACCTTAAATGTAGATAAGCACATGGTCTGTTTTTGACCAATTTGGTCTTAAACACCTGGCAGGAAAGTATAACCAATGCACAGGTGTACATGGGCATATGAAAGAAAAGACAAAAGTTCTTTTAATGAAACTTGAAATGTATACATGTGTCAATCCTCCTAAAAGTAAGTAAAATTGAGAGGTTACAAAGAAAGCATTCTTGTGTGGGAGTGCCTAATAACTGTCATAAAGGACTCTGATAGAATCACAAGTTTTTCCTGGGTCAATTTGAACCTAATTTCACAAACCTACAAATCTCACCTCACTGATCTGTACTTGATCTGCTTTCCTACTTTTCTTTTTGTTTTAATCTAGCCCTAAACACAGCATCCAGTAGAGCTAAATGGGCTATTGAACTAATTCCTCTTCCGGTAGGATTGGTAATAACTGCTGGAGTGGAACAGGGTTAGGAGGACTATTCACTTCCTTCTCCCATTTTCAAACTTTGTCTAAAGATCTCTCTGATAGTCTAGAGAA
>JAJEJO010051032.1:79059-95940 GCA_020662805.1 Glaucomys volans | reverse complement strand
ATGTCAGTGTGCAAGCCTCTGCCTTAACCAGAAGTCAAACGTTACCTGATTCCTTCAATCCAATGTCTACTGAACGTTGTATGCTGTCACATACGGTATATGGAAAATGGTAGCACTGATTCTTTAAAAATTCGTTTCCAATGGTAAAGTTCAGTGGGGGATTAACTATCTTTATCTCTTTGCTCCTTTTTCAGGAAAGAAAGGACAGACTCAAGGAATCACATCTTTAAGTTTCTTCGACTGTGTCCCAGTGTTATGTTCAAACCCTGCAGCCTCAGGCTTGGTATGAGATCACCAAAGGGAATATATTGTACAAAAAGGTGCAAGTCATGCAGCTGATGGCCGTTTTGGTGGTGTGGTTTCAGTGGGACCTATTAAAATGTTACCAAAACATTCACTTGTGTGTGTGCACAGAAGGACACATTTTGGTTGGTGTCCAAATTGTTTAGAGACAATAGAAACAAATGTGATTTCTGTCTTCAATTTGTGCCACTGTGTCCCTGCCTCAGGTCCTTGTCCCCTAGTCCCAGGCCTATTATGAGAGGTAGACTGAGGAATATTTTTGGGCAAGGGAGTGGAGACCAAGTGGCTAGTTCCTCTGGTGATGATGGAATTTTTGTGGGAGTTATTGAATTTTGCTAATACATATGCAAATGATCCATTAGTGGAAAAAGCCCCTTTGGTCTGTGTCCAGGTTCTCAATGGCAAGAGAGAAAAATCATTCCGCTTATCCTCAGCTCAATCAGGTCAATGGGCCTAAAATCTTTCCAAAGTCCATTTTTATGTTTTGAGAAGTATGAAAGATTATTGAAAGTATGAAAGATTTTGAGAAGTATGAAAGATTATAGTTGAAATAGATATACTTGGAAATTGGATTAGATTGTGAAGAAGCTAAAAAAAGAGAACTGGACTTCTAACACTTTCATTGCCCTTTGTCTTCTCCTCCTGCAGAGAAGAGTCATGACTTCCCAAGCCTTGATGGCCCTTGTACGGCATGCCATAGATGACAATTAGAAATGTATACATCTCGACTGCTTCTCACCATGATGTCATATGAAATCCTCTACTTTGGGGAGAGCTGGGGAGACTTAATTTAATGTATAGCTAAACAAAGATCAGTTGGTAAATTGTTCACACAGTATATATTTTTTTCCTATTAACTCATTTTATTGTTCATGGAATGTGAAGAGTGTGAAGTAATGTCCTTGCATCTGGAATAGGAATTCTTGGTTGTTGCTATTTCCAGGGCCACAAAGTCTGGTCTGGGAGATCCAGAATTCAGTGGATTCACAGTTCTACTCTTTCCATCTCAGTCATTATATACCATTTCAAATGAAAAGCAGCAGGCACATAGAGAGGAATAAAATCTATCCATGGAAGGGATAAGTATGTATTATATGAAAAGAATCTCAGGCTGTGAATACTGACATATTAAATATGTAAAGGACCTGAGTGGGGCCTTTGAACTGTGCAATGAATTTTACTGAAGAGAATTCTGAATCTACATTGGACTATATTTTTACATGAAGATGGAATTTTAAGAGTTAAATTAAATCAGAACAAGAATGCCAGCAAATAACATAATTTCGTTTTTTTTTTATGACTGAGTAGAACTCCCTTGTGTATCTCAGTATATATCACATTTTCTTTATATATGCACAGTGGAGTTCTACTCAGCCATAAATATGGATGAACTTTGGCATCTCTAATATGTTTTAAACATACAGAAAAAAATTTTAAAAAAGCTAATAATCACTAAATAATGTTGCTAAGTAGCTACCATATACCAGGCAGGCATCTTTGGGTACCAGATGTGAGACAGTGAACCATGTTCACATCCTTGCCCTCTTGGCACTTACATCCTAGTGGGAAGATGGAGATATATATTTACATATATATGTCTCCTTTTCATTTTTTGTTTTGAGACAGGGTCCCACTAAGTTTTTAGGGCCTTGCTAAGTTGATGAGGCTGGCTTTGAACTTGCCATCCTCCTGCCTCAGCCTCATGAGTTGCTGGGATTTCAGGAGTGTGCCACCATACCTCACCAGGAAGACAGATATTTAATAAAATAAAATTATATATTTTAGATGGAGAAAAACAATCTAAGGAAAAATAAAGCAGGGTAGGCATAGAAAGTAACTGAGGGGCAATTTGCAATTTCTGGAAGGGTGATGAGATATTGGAATGTCCTTAGAGGCAGGTGGTTGCAGTGACTGAGGTGGGGTTTGTATGGAAAGAAACATAACAAGTGAGGAAGCAACTGGACCCCAGCAATGTCCCCTGTTGGCTCATCAGCCTTAGTGTCCTTCTGCTCTGAGTACATGGAAGATGCTGTAGGATGAGGAGTGGAGGATTGCGTGGTTTGGCTGGAGCGTTCAGAGTGGCCAGAATGGGGCAAGGTAGACATGCAACTTGTATGATTGAGAACATGCAGCACAGAGGCCATTATTATTATTATTAATTATTATTATTAGGCAATGCTGGGGATGAAACCCAGGGCCTTACACATGCTGCCCCCTACCACTGAGCTATATCCCAGCCCTGGAGATTATTTTCACAAGCACACTGCAGTTCTATTTCTGAAAAACTGAATATTTCCAATACTTCCCTCTCTCCTTCCTTTCCTGACATTTCTTTTCTGAAGGTTGGATGTATAATTTTCATGAAAACTTAAAAAAACTTTGTTTATTGAATATGTACTTTATACGAGCTCTTCTTATTAGTAGAATATTTATATTGTTAATATTATATTGATATTCATATTATTACTCTATGTGATGACCTGGTTTCTTTTCCTATTTATAATAAACTTTATTTTTATCACCTACCTATCATACATCAGCTATTATTAATAGACTAATATTTATACTATTAATATTATAATTGTGTTATATTTATATTATTTTCATTTGTGACAACCTAGTTGAATTACTATTTTCATGATCAAAGATGAATTCCTTTGTGTTATTTTGTATAGATCATTCTAATATCTGCGAATAATGACTTTTCTCCGTTTTCCAAAATTTACGTTTTCTCCTTTTTTCTTTTTCTTTTTCTTTTTTTTTTTTTTTTTCATTTGGAGGAATAAGAGACCCAGAATAGCTAAAGCAATTCTTAGCAAGAAGAGCGAAGCAGGGGGTATCACAATACCAGAACTTCAACTATATTACAGAGCAATAGTAACAAAAACAGCATGGTATTGGCACCAAAATAGACAGGTAGATCAATGGTACAGAATAGAGGCCACAGAGACAAATCCACATAAATACAGGTATCCTTTTTTCTTATGTTGTTAAATTGTAGGTGAACCTAATGTTAATGGTAAACATTAGCAGTAATAGTGGGCAACAACGTCTCATGATGGATGGTAATGGAAATTGTTGTAACATTTAGCCATTCTTATAAAAATTCTTTTTATAGAAAATATATTTTTATTCAGTTCCTGGTTTGTTCAGTGTTTTCTTTCCTAGAGATGTTAGTTGAATTTATTGAATATTTTCTGAATCACTGAGATAATGACGTTGTTTCTTCCTTAAGTTTTTATGTCAATGAATTGTATTAATATTTTTCTTTGAACTCCTGGAATAAACTTTACTTGGTGATTTGTTATTATTTTAATTCATGGCTGTGCAATCTGCTAATATTTTGCAAATGACTTCACATTTATATTTAAAGGTGGAGATTGGTACCTACCTCTTCCTCTACACGTAAACACACATAGGTATTTCCTATCTATTATGTGTACATCGACACACATATTGTGTGTGATATGTGATATTACTAAATATATATTAAGTGCCAATTATCTAGTTTGTGGAGAAGGTTATGCTATCTTTATGGAATGAGTTAAGAAGTTGTTCAAAATTCATTAAAAATTTGGGAATTACCAGTTTCTTGAATTTTTGTTGGAAATAGTCCACAAAAAAATGTCTGGACACAGTGCCTTTTGAAAATCAGTGTGAAAACTTTTAAAATTCATCTATGATGATTATTCTATTAAGATCTCTCCCTTTTCTTTTAGGCAATTTTAGTGATCTATATTTTCCACTGACGTTATTTCAGCCTGTAAACTTTTAAAACTACATTTCAACCACAAAGATTTCACCTTTTTTCTTTGCAGCCTGCGAGGCCACAGAGTGCATCCATTTCTGTATTTAACCAGAAGTGCATATGTCTTGAATGTGCTGGACCCTTGGCAAACAAGAGGAGGGGCCCTTCTGGAGTTCTGAGGAGAGCATTCCCAGGCTTCCATAAGATGAAAGTGCATCTCCATGACCTCCAAAGTGAGGGAATTAGAGGCAGCATGTTTTGTCCTCTAAACTGACGCAAAGTATGAGTTTCAAACTTTCTTTTAATATCAGGCAGCTGATGAACTGGATATAAATAATGTCGTGTGAATTGTATATGACCAGAACTTGGCTATGAGAGGTCTGTTTCTTACTAATGAGTTAATGGTTGTCTTATATGGGTATACATTCCTAGAATACAGAGGTAACAAAATAAAACTTGTTTGTTTTCATCATTTTCTTTTTGGAAAGTGTGTGTGTGTCACAGTGGCCAATTACCAGTCTTAAGTTCTAAGATGGAGTATTTTTTTCCTTCACATTTTCACGTCCCTGAAATTAAGATGTGTGTTAAAGTCAGTGAGTACATGTGATATATTTCATGAAAATGTTTCATTTTTATCACGTCTTATTAAAAGTGACAAATTCATCTTACAGTGGTTGGTATTTTCTATTTAAATTCAGGAGGTAATTTGTGTATGAATACTGGAAATGCTCTCTCTGTCTCTTTTCATAAAGTGTAGAAGTGGATTGCTATTTGGTGTCAAATACATTAATTACATTATGGAGTTTCAGACTGTGTGACATACACTTCATATTCAGGTGCTCCATTCTTCCTATATGGAGTCCGTAAAATAGTGACAACTTGGGACTGGCTTCTCCAGCCTATTGCACTTGCACTTGAGATTTATGTCTGGGAATAGTGCACCTTCCTAGACTCTCAGGTCACCCTCCCTTGGTTGGCAGAGAGCTGCCCATCCATTTCTGGCCCCTTCTGCTTTCCATCTCTCTTTCTCTTCCTTTCCCTACTCAGCTCCTATTGCCTTTCCTCCTTCAACTGAAGCATGTTTTAGTTTTCTATTGCTTCTGTAACAAAATCATTATAAAATGAGTGGCTTAAAACAAACAATTTATTTTCTTACAGAAATCTGACACAGGTATTACTGGGCTAAAATCAAGGTGTCAGCAGATTGATACAACGTATTTGCAGATTCTGGGGATTAGGGTGTGAGGAGCTTTGCAGGGGGATTATTCCCCCAACCACATACTACTCCCTCTTTTCCAGTTTCTGCTTATGTTGTCAGTCATTCTAATATCTTCAGACTGAGTATTGAAAAATTTTTAGAAAGTCATTAAGTAGTAAAGCTCCATTTGTTCTGAACTAATTTTGAATCAATATTTGATCTGAATTAATGCTTTTGTTCATTGTGCTTAGTTGGAGTATTTACACATTTTCCTTTGGAAATATTAATGAGTATTGGTATCAGAAGCTCTTCATTAGAGAAATAATATCATATATAATACATGCACTGTGTTATCTCAAATCTAAGAAATTTAACTTCCAAAACCTATCTGGTCCCAATAAATTAATAGGGAATGTTTTTCTGAAATATTATTATTAGAAGTAGTTTTTAATTACATTTCAGTGAACACCTTATTTAGATCTTGCTAGATCTGATGCTCTTGCAGGAGTAAAGAGGTGATAATTTCCATCCCTGTATGTGATTCCCTTTAGGTCAGGTGTACTGGGGCTGTTTGTGCATCCCTGGAGTGCAGGCTGGTTGGCACTCTGGATGCATGAATGTCTACGTGCACACTCATTTGCTCTAGGATATTTCTCTTCTATTGTATACATGGCTCCAATGAAGTTTTTGGATGTAGCTAGCCCTTGATTTGGTGACCTCATGAAGACACACACACAAGGATGTTGTATCCTTGAATAAAATATCACAGTACACTCTGTTTCAGTCATTTCTATTTCAGTTGGGTTTCATGAAGAAGTATCTAAGAAAAAAGTATTTTTTTTTCTACTGTGATGCCTGGGATCAAACCCAGGGCTTTGTGCATGAGAGACAGGTTCTCTACCATTGAAATCAAGTTAGTTTTAAATGTAAAAGCTAAGAACTAACTATAGTTTGGTATCATCTTCTACATGCATTCATTTTCTTTCATTCCAGAGTCAATTAACATTGATTTATAGCTTCTTATGGGTTAAGAATTATTCTAGAAACTGGGAACAGAAAAGAGAAATAGGCTACCAGTTTGACATTTTATGGGGTATTTTAATACATCACAGTAAGGGAAATGACAAAGAAGTACATATATAAAAAATAAAAATATTTATTGGGTGGAATATAGCTTTTATTTCTTCAACAAATTAAACTCATTATGGTTAAGGTATGGCTGGTAAGTAGGGTAGGTAGTCCCAGATTCTTGCCATTTCTGTAGTTATATATTGGGGATTTATAAAATCAGTCTTTACAAGTCCCAGGTCACACTCAATTCTGACAAGATCCCAGGGAGCAAAAGACCATAGGACATCCTTAAAAGTTAGGGTTCTTTAATCAAACGGTTCTGGGGGTCGTGCTAGTGTATTTCATAGGTGACTTAATTTTAAAAGGGAGTCCAAAATTACTGACAAAGCACAAGTGATAGAGAAGAATGCTTTCCAACAGTATTTGGCGCATAGTAGGTGCTCAATAAATAGCCACAGATTTACTAGTGAAGAATTGAGATCTAGCTGCTGGAGCCTTGCTATGTTGAAACAGTTGTTAAAACAACACCATCCTTTATCCCAACGCCTGGACACCCAAGAACTTCTCTCATATTTCACGATTATGACCTGCTTATTGTCAGTTGGTCTTCAAGGGCAACATTCTTCCTATTAAACTTTATGCTGATATTCTTTCTTAAAAACCAGTGTTCCAAGGCACTGATCATGTGGATCATTTGTGTGTGTGTGCTATTCTGCTATAGTTAATTATCTGTGTGTGACCGAGTCTCAACATTTGACAGCTACTATTTTTTAAAAATTTTAAAAATATTTTTCTTAGTTGTGGATGGACACAATACCTTTATTTTATTTATTTATATGTGGTGCTAAGGATCGAACCCAGTGCCTCACATGAGCTAGGCAAGCACTCTACCTCTGACAGCTACTGTTGTAAGAAAACAATTCATTAATGTTACTCCACCTTGGTCTACAGCCAATAATGAGGCTATTCTCTTTCAGAAAGTAGGAGTCTTTTCTTGAGCCTCCTCATGGCTGACTTCATCTCATGGTTCCTCAGGGTATAGATCATGGGGTTTAGGACAGGGATGATGACAGTGAAGGTGATGGAGACAGCTCTGTCCATGGGGAGGGCAGTGAAGGGCCGGGCGTAGACATAGATGCAGGGCACAAAATGCAGGGTCACCACGGTGATGTGGGCGGTGCAAGTAGAGATGGCTTTCCTCCTGCCCTCTCCAGTGTGTGACCTCAGCATCATCAGGATGACTGTGTAGGACACAAGGAGAAGGACAAACCACAGGGTAGTGACCAGGCCATTGTTGGAAATCATCAGGAGCTCAAGAACAAAAGTGTCAGTGCAGGCAAGCTTGAGGACCTGGGGGACGTCACAATAGAAACCATCAACAAGGTTGGGTCCACAGAAGGGGAGCGGGAGCAGGAGGGAGATCTGCACGATGGAGTGGACAAAGCCCCCCACCCAGGAGGCCACGATGAGGGCAGTGCACCTCCCCCTACTCATGATGGTCACATAGTGCAGGGGCTTGGAGATGGCCATGTAGCGATCAAAGGCCATGACAGAGAGGGAGAAAATGTCTGCCCCACCAAGGAGGTGAAAGAAGAACATCTGTGTGATGCAGCCATTGAAGGAGATGGCCTTTCTTATTGACAGAAGGTCCACCAAGACCTTAGGAGCAGTGATGGAGGAGAAGCAGATGTCCAAGACAGAGAGATTGCGGAGCAGGAAGTACATGGGTGTGTGAAGGCGAGACTCCCAGGTCACAGTGACCATGATGGCAACATTTGCTAACACAGTTGTTGTGTAAACCAGAGATAAAAAGAAAAATAAGAGCAAGCTCAGCTCTTGGGACTGGGTCAATCCTTGAAAAATAAATTCAGTTACCCTGGTGTGATTTTTCAGAGCCATTGAATGATGTCCTCCTCCATGGGCACCTTTGAAGGAAACACTAATATTAATGAGATGGCGAAATCAATCATGGTTTGTCTCTTACACAGAAACAGAGTATCTGGTTGTCATTGTCCTATGCCCTTCATGAACTGGGAAAATCATTTGCTTCTCCTTCCCTTAGCTCCATGGTTGTTAGTTCACGTTGGGGTTTGGACTAGATCACTTGTTTTCTTGCTGTGCTGTAGGGGTTGGGGGTGCGCTCTTAGATTCTGCTAAAACCCACTTCTGGAATTTGTTAAGGAAGGAACCTTAAGAAAGGCTTTGTGGAAGGAGTTCCAGGTTCCCTGAATCTTCCTGATTCAGAGCATTTGATTCATTTTCCATTTTCCTTCTGTGGCTTAAAAGCCATTGCAATGAAATAACACCCACTAACAACCTGATAGGGATCCATTTGAATAGCACATGAGAATTTTTAAAAAGTACTGCGTTCTGAAATACAATAGCATCCCTTTAAGGTCTGAGGAAAGACATTCTTATTCCCACTTCAGTAATACCAAGACTAAGCCCAGTAAGAGTAAGTCAGTTTTTCAAGATCATACAGAAAATCAGCCATGGGGGAAAAAATAAGACAGATTTCTCTGGACTCTTCATTCCAGGATCTTTCTACTATCCCACACTACCTGCCAATTTGAGACACATAAATCCAAGAATAATTTGTATAAGAAACTCTTAAAAGAATTTTGAAGCATTTTAATGGTGGATTTCCCCACTCCTTCCATTTTCTATCTCAATCACCATGGAGGTTTATGCCAGTGCCCTTTTCTTACCTTCACATAATACATCACATAAATGACATCTCTTCTCTTTGCTTTTTATTTCCTTACATGGCTACGCAGTTGTTTAGGTAAATGGTTTAACACAAATAAGATGAGATGGCTGGTTAGAGGGATGAGACAGACGGCTCTACTCATGAAGAAAGTCATGTGCATATATAGAGAAAAGGCACAAAATCAAGATGACCACAGTGAGGTAGGTAGGTAGGTCAAGATAGATTTCCTTCTGCTCCCTTCCTATATGTTAAGCAGTGTCTGTTCAGCCTGGGACTTGCCTTTCCTGTCAGAGGGCATATCTGCCCATTCACTCCAGCACAGGTGGAAACAAGGACTTCCCCCACCTGAACTGCCCACATAGCATGCCGATTAATGTATTATGAACTCTTGGTGGGGAGGAAGGGCCAGATACAGGAGAGAGAATTTTTTTTTGGTACAGGGGATTGAACTCAGGGGCACTCCACCACTGAACCACATCCCCAGCCCTATTCTGTATTTTATTTAGAGACAGGGTCTCACTGAGTTGCTTAGGGCCTCGCTAACAACAGAGAGAATTTCAAATTCCTTCTATTCCTCCATTTGAGTCAGTCATGAGGGATCTCTTGCAGCTTCAATGGCATGGAGAGAGCAAGAGAGCAAATGGAGGGTGAAGACAGTCTCTGACTCAGCCCAGGGCATCTTCCATACATGCCACTTCAATAATTTCTGAGGAGACTCATGCTGGTGGCAGCATCACAAAAGTGAACTCAGAGAAAAAATCCACACTTAGCCTAAGCATCTGTCAGAGTCATCTGGCACCATCATGGATAGAACGATTACAGTCCAGTGCCCATATGGGAGGCATCATGCTTGGACTGTGTCAGAGTAAGTTTGGAGGGTGATAACCTTGAGAAACCATGTAGATAAACACACTGTGGCTACCACATGTTTTACTGGTTCATTCAGATGAGAGACGCGGTCCCCTCCACTGTCTGTCCTGACAGGTGGCACACTTTACACAAAAGACTTGCCCTGAGCTACCCAGGTTGCAAAGAACCAGGATCCTGTGCAAAATGAACTGTCCTGAGCTTGCCACTTATCTTGATTTATCCTTTTCTCTCTCCTCAGGTAAACCCTTGTATTCTCTCCTCAGACTAGAGCAGGAGTTCCTGAGCTGGCCTCCTTTCCCTGGGTCTGCATCTTTAATCCATCCTCTCTGTTGTTTCCAGAAATACCTTTATGCCATAAATGGGATCATGTTATTCCTTTATTTGAGAATTGCCATCGTTCCCCATTGCCTGCAGAGCAAAGGTTAACTCCTTCTATAAGCACATTCCTGAATTTCATCCATCTTTGACATATCAGGTGCCCCGTATCTTTTGATCCTCCGTTTCAATGGCTCAACCCTTACATAAAGTATTGCAATCTGCTCCTTTGCATCTGTGTTCCTCTCGCTCCCTCTGCCCACCATCTCTTGCCCACTTTCAGACTCTCCTATGACACCCCTTAACTGGATCCCTCCTGGGTATCATTTTTTTACTCCCTGCACCCACTTCTCTTCTGCTACCCGTGACAATTTACTGTGACTAACTTCTTAAATGCCTAGTTCTATTTACTTCAATGCCATTTCCCTATTAGACTCTGGATTCCTCCAGTCTCTTCAAAGTTTTATCCACTGAATACTGTTGAAGCTTCACCTAGGCTGAGGCACATGTAAGGGCTCAACACATGCTTTTTAAATTAATGAAGAAACCTGGGTGATGAATGCATGTCATGAATTTTAAACATTGACATGAGAAAGATCATGACAAACACCCATGAAGCCCATGAAGAAATCATTTTGCTTATATTTTTGACTTGGCATTAGGGATGCCCGGGAATTTATTTTCCTGATGCAGACTATAAAATAGCTCTTTGACCTTGAGGAATCTGCTTTGCCTCTCTGTGCCTCAGAGGCTCAGTTGTGAGTCTTAGAAGCCATCTGTTGTAGGGAGTGTGGACAATGTGGAGAGTTTTGAGAGGACACATCGCGGTTGGAATTCTGGCTCTTGCTCCTTTGTTGCCTGGAACAAATCCTTTACTTTTCTTCAGAAGCTGGGAAGCACAGCCCTTACTTTACTAAGTGACATAAGGAGTAAATATGACAATGTTTGTGAAGCACCTGGAATGCAGTAGACTTTCAATTTACTTGGGTTATTTCCCTTTCTAAAAAATATTGTCTTCCTTGCCTAATGTGAAACATTATGAAGACATTTGCAAAATGTAAAATACTACTCTAGAAAAGAACAGCTGGTTCTTTTCAAACCAACTTGCTTATTTTTGTTTGACTAAACTGTAAATTGAACAAGTGGAACAAAGACTTCAGCACTGGGTCTTTGGGTCTGAGAATAAGGCTATCTCTGGATGGAAGGGAAAGGAGACCCTGTGAGCCCTTGGCAGGGCATGCCCGTGGAGCCGACTTTGAAATCTCCATGGGTTTTAAGGAAATTTAGATTTTTTCTTTTTTAAGAAAAGGAAAACCAATTTTGTAGATAGAGGCTTCATGTTCCCTGCAGACAAATCCTAAACTGAAAAAAATTCTTCTCCTTCTATGCAACTCAGTTTATCTATCAAAAACTGCCCTTTTCTTTTACTGTGCTGACCCCATCTTTGTGACTTCCTTAGAAGACATTCCTCACTTCCCAATATTTGACATCTACTTCTTTATTTCCTGTGTTAAGGTTTTCCACCATTTCTGCAGAATCTCAGACATCTGGCACGGTTTCATGTTCATCATATTTGTTTATAGTCTCATAATATCCCACACCCTGATTATTCAGTCTCCTTACCTAAATCCTTCAGTGTCCAACCATGAATTTATACCACTGGAGACTGGGAAGCGTGGCCTCGGTGCACATAATGGAGGAAATATTGTGTTTGAAGGTGAAGTACTTCTGAAGAGTAGTTCTAGCAGACTTTAGTGGTATCTCTCCAGCCTTCCCTTTGGGAAGGCAGACCCAGGGAGCCACATCGTCATGACTCTTCTACCTGCTCCAGAGTCCCTGTCACACACTCTAGTCTCTTAGGCCTGAGCCTAATGTGAGAATTAGCAAAGGGAGTTTGGATGTGAGAGTGGAAATGGAATGGACATTCTTCTGAGTGTCAGATCCAGAGGGGGTTATTTAAAAGTTTCCAAGCTGTTACGGCAAGCAAGTCTACACATGCACATGCGCACACACATACACACACATGCCCACATTTCTCTACTTTCCAAATTCTTGCAAGGCCCCAGAAGACCTAAATCTACCTGTGATTCTCTGAGTTTTGGGGAAACATTGGTCTATGGAAACATCTAGTGTCACATTATTATTAATTCTCAATGGGGACAATATGCCCAAAGGGATAACTGGTTCTTGGTGAAAGCAAAAATATCTTGGTTATTTTAATGATGTGTAGCCTTTAAAAGGGTCTTAGTACATAAAAAGATACATGACATGTCTTGGATATTAAACTTTGGGACAATTCAGAAAAATATTTAATAATGCTCCTGGGAGGGGTTAAAGACTAAGAAAGGTTGAGAAGAACTGTCAGGTGATTGGGAGTTTTGGATCAACGTGTCTGTCTTCTAGCACTCAGGGAGGATCACAGATGTGTGTTGCCTTCCAGGACCTTCTTGGTCAAATATTAGTACATTATAACTGTCAGAATAGCTGTTCAATGTGTTGAAATTTTCTGAGCTTCCTTACTTCTCTTGGCTTACATCTGAATGACTGCTGGGACCGGGGGGTAGAATCTGAGGCAAGCACAGAGGAGGAGGGCGATCCATCCTGTCTCCACACATCCACTCCACTGAAAATCCTTCCCACTGGGAGAGCGGTGGATTCCAACACAGGCCCAGTGGTTATCAGTGACCCCAAGTACAAAGTGCTTCTTTTCTCTCCTTGTACCAAAAATAGGCCTCAAGGGCAGAAGTCACAGAAGGTATCTCTTAGGTATTTTTTTTTAATTTACTACTATTTGTCTTGGATTGTTGGATTGTCTATGCATACATTGACAAAACCTACAGTTTTACTCCAGAAATAAAAGCTCTGGGGATAAAATGTGAAGTGGAGACAGAAGGAAAAAGGAAGTTCAGATTAACATAAAAGAAATTGTCATTGTGAATTTTATCCATACATGTCCCCCAAACTATACAAGTAACTTTGAGATTAATTTCAGGAGGCAAATCAGTAGGATGGACCTGAGAATAGGAAACCATTGGTCCATGGATACATTTTTTCATGTATGTATCTGATCTAGCACAGCTTAAAACATCCCTTCTCCTGTAAAAATAAAAGTAAATAAAAATAATCAAAAAAAAATAAAAGAGGAAAAAATTACATTCCTTCTCTTTCCACTAGTTGGTTAAATGTGTTTAAGATACTGTACTCAAAACCAACAAGTTTTATATTTTAATGATTTATTTATTTTATTTAATAATTTATTTATATTTAAATAATTTATTTTAATAATTGGACATAACAGTGCCATCAGAAAAAGCATGTGTGTCAATGGACATGTCTATATGCTGTGAGCATGTATATTTGGGAGTAGAGGAAGAGGTAACTGGGAACATTAAGTGAATGCTTGACCAATGAGGGGAACTGCTAACCTCCACAGCTATTGTCCTCACCATGGGCATATTTCACTCTCAGGACTACATTATGAGTAGATAATGCTATTTATCTATAATAGGTGGTAAAAGAGAGGTCAGTGTCAGAAAAAGAGCAACAGATAACACAAATATAACATCCAGGTTATGGATTTCAGTCTTCTTACCAGGCCAAAAACCAGATGGCCCACATAGTTCAATCTTATATCTTCCTTACTCTTGAGTGGCTATAAAAATATACAGTACAATCATGACAAGAAAAGGGACAGCTGTCTCTTACTCTTGGGCTAGCAGTTGGAGAAAACTGGAATCAGTCTTGGGCTTCCAAGTCTCCACGTACTTGCTCACCCCAGTTTACTGTTCACTGAGGGCACAAGCCTCCTCTGCAGTCTCCTCATGGCTGACTTCATCTCTTGGTTCCTCAGGGAGTAGATCATGGGGTTCAGCATGGGAGTGATGACCGTGTTGTTGATAGATATGGCTGTGTCCATGGGCAGGGTAGTGAAGGGCCGGCAGTAAATGTAAACACAAGGCACAAAGTGCAGAGTCACCACCAGGATGTGGGAGGTGCAGGTGGAGAGGGCCTTGTTCCGTCCCTCCCCAGAGTGGGATCTTAGCATCACCAAAATGCCAGTGTAGGAACCCAGGAGCAGGAAAAACCACATCAGGGTCACCAATCCATTGTTAGAGATCATGAGAAGTTCCAAAACAAAGGTGTCAGTGCAGGCCAGCTTCACCACCTGGGGCACGTCACAGTAGAAGGCATCCAAGAGATTGGGTCCACAGAAGGGCAGAGGAAGCATCAGAATTATCTGGACAATTGAATGTAAACCACCACCCACCCAGGAAGCCACCACCAAGGCCACACATACTTCTCTCCTCATAATGGTCACATAATGCAGGGGCTTGGAAATTGCAAGGTATCTGTCATAGGCCATCACAGAGAGGAAAAAAATATCTGCCCCACCAGCAAAGTGGAAGAAAAAGATCTGTGTCATGCAGCCATTGTATGAGATGGTTTTCCTCTGTGATAAAAGATCTGCCAGGAACTTGGGGACCGTGATAGATGAAAAGACAATATCCAAAATCGATTTATTCCTCAGGAGAAAGTACATGGGAGTGTGGAGGCGGGACTCAAAGGTAATGGTGACCACAATGAGGGCATTTCCCAGCACAGTTGTTAGATATACAAGAAGAAAAACCACAAACAAAAAGAACTCAAGTTCCTGGAAATTAGTAAGTTCCAGGAAGATAAACTCCTTCACATTGGTGTGGTTGATCTGGTCCATAGTAGGGTTGACCCTCTTCGAAGTCTACCTTGGGAGAAGATAAGTTAGGGTTAGGAATGTGGCATCATGAAATGGCAACATGATTTATCACATATTGTTATAAGTCTCCCTCAAACCTCCAGATAATCCTGACTTCTCAGGAAATCTGCACTAGAGTCTTCCCTTTATGCTCTGGAAATTCTTTATCCTGATGGTCCTTCTTTCCTGTGGCAAATACCCTGGGTATACAGAAAGAGTCATCAGATTCTTATCTGTCTAGTCTGGCTGGAGAGAAATGAATGGAGTAGGGTTATTTGCCTATGGTTTATCTTCTGACCTGCAAGGGTAACCTCTTCTCATATATGCAAAGCTTTATACTTTCCCAAGGGTATTCACCTGCAATGTCATTCTTATCTTGACTGATTTTCATGAAGGCTCTGTGGGGTCTTTAGAGTGGTTATGATTCATCTGCTTTATGTATGGGGAAGCTGCATCTTAGAGCAGTTAAGGACTTGCTTACACACCTGTATGATTG
This sequence comes from Glaucomys volans, assembly GCA_020662805.1. Classification (NCBI taxonomy): domain Eukaryota; kingdom Metazoa; phylum Chordata; class Mammalia; order Rodentia; family Sciuridae; genus Glaucomys; species Glaucomys volans. The sequence continues at coordinate 80,497 of JAJEJO010051032.1, read as the reverse complement.
CAGAGGTGGTAGGTAGATGGCAACTCAAGGACTCAAATCTAAATCATTTTTTTTCTGATGTGACAAAGACTCCCTCCTTGACCAAATTTTGGTTAGGCTTTCTGATCTTTTCAACAAGACCTCAACTTTGGCCTTCCATGTCTTTCCTTGACAAGTCCAGTTTCAGCTAGAGTCCTGCTATGTCAATTTAGGGAGAATTCCCCATCTTTGGTATCTAGTGAAATTCTTCACCCTCCATCATGGATATGAAAACCCTTGTATTCAAGTCCTTGGCCACTCTTATCAAGAGTTCATTTAAGCCAGTTTAATAAAACCATGTTACTCTTGATGTTTCCTCTTAGTAACTTCCTCTCCACTGACACCCTCACTTTGATTATTGGCTATACAAATCTCCCCTTGTCCTTGTTATATTTGGAGTTGGGCTCCATCTCTCTTGTTGCAATAGTTGTGATAGCTTTTGCAATAGTTTTGAATAAAGTCTACCTTCATGTACTTGATAAGGATCCAGTGAATAGTTTTCCATTAAGCTCTACAGGTTTCCCCACCTTCTCACTCTGCCAGAGTTGGCCTTATTTTGGTTCATCTGAACACAGATAAGGCTTAAACCATTTACTGAGTGGCCTCACTATTTAATTCTCATCCCCTGCCCTGGAGGAAGAGGAGAACCAGGCTGTCATCAGTACTTCCCTTTGGTGCTCTGGGAAATCTGGACCTCAGGTGAGCATGAGGGCTCTTGGCAGATTAATGACCTACAATGATTGTTCAGGGCATGTTGAAATGTCAGAGAAAAATTGATCATTAAAACCTCACAAGACTTTGGAGGTGACAACCCACACTTTTAGTTTAGGGGGGAATAGAGGAGGATGCTGATTTGTCCAGAACCAGATTTTGAGTCAGTGAAAGATAAAGAATTTTAACAAGGTTCATTGACTTGGATTCCAAGGATTTCCTACCATTGCTATATCATAGCAAAATAGCCTTTTCAAATCAGAAACCAGCCATCAGAGGATAAAATCATTTTCAATAATAATATCTTTATGTCTAAGAACTCATATTCCAGATAATTTTTAAAAATTCAAACAGTTGAGATGACCGAAGTTCAGTTCAACAGCAGAAAGCAGACAACTGCATTTGAAACAGTGGAATTATGTCTGAAAGAGGCAGAGTCACACTGAAGAGATTACACCAGATTGAGAAAAAAAGCACTTTCCCTGAAATAAAGCAGAATATAGTAGTCCATGAACAATTTATTAATAAATGCTTAGGTATTTATGTTTCTCAGTTCTGTCAAAGTTGGGTCTATTTTATTGTTTAATTTGAATGGCAGGACATATAGAAAACCTTGGAAATGAAAGTCTTGTGAGTTCTCAGGTCTCTGGTGTTCTTACCATGAACATAAGTTCATTCCTGTGAAAAATGAATTACTACTTCCTTCCCT